>PVIH01011088.1:0-71196 GCA_004025045.1 Sigmodon hispidus | reverse complement strand
GAACCGGAAGCAGTGTGAGGTCAACTCTCCCTCCCAGGCCAGGATACAGGCGCTGAGGCCCGCCGAGCCCTCCTCACCTCTGGTCAGGGTTCGAATCCGCCCCTCAGAGACCCCTGCAGTTAGTTTGCTCAGTTCACTCAGTTCGGGGTCGCGGTAGGGATCCTTGCAGATACCCTCAGCAGCCTCAGGAGCTGTGGGTGTGGCCAGGTGCAGAGTTCAGCTGCCCCTGCTCCAGAGTGCGCTGGGACGCTGCAGAGAGCACAGGTCCCGGTCCATGTTCATTTTTCAAACACTGTCTTATGCTACTGAAATATATGTTCACAATATGCATATTATTTAAACACAAAATTGATTTAGGGGTTACAAACATGGGCAAGAAGGGTATCTGTGTTCAAGAAACTTAGTGTTCAATATAGGAGACAGAAATGACTAATAAACAGTTATGTGATACTCTATTAACTGGGGGAGTTAATAGAGTTAACTGAAAAGACAGGGTCAAGCATGATGGCACATGTATGTAATCCAAGAACTCAGGAAGCAGAGGTATAAAGGTCGAGAGCTCAAGATCAGCACACCTGTCTGTCATCCCAACACTCTGGTGGAAGATGCTTGTGGAAGAGTAGCTCAAACCCAGTCTTAGGATGTAGCGAGATTGAGGTTATTCTAACATATATGAGATCCTGTCTCAAAACAACAACAACAAAAGGGGGGATCTGTGGACATATCTCAGTTAGCAGAATGCTTACATCAAATGAATGTACGGAGTCCCAAGTTCAGTCCCTAAATACTATAGAAATCAGGTATAGAGGATCCTTCCTAATCCCAACACTCAGGAGGTAGAAGCAGGAGGACCAGAAGTCCAAAGTCATTCTTAGCTATTAAATGAGTTTTAGGCCAGCATGGCATACATAAGACTTTGTCTCATCAGAGGGAGTGGGATACGGTGGTAGGAGGGAGAGATAGATAGATAGATAGATACATAGTAGGTAGGTAGGTAGATAGATAGATAGATAGATAGATAGATAAATAGATAGATCTCCATCTAGGATACACACTAAGTTTTTTCCTGAGCTAGCCTGGAATAAATACTGAAACAAAGCAAATGACATACAAAACACTCATTTCCAAAGAAAATTAGGAATCTGCCCCATGTTAGTAACTAGAGCAGATCATAGAGTCAATCAAAACTAAAGAAGCTCATGGTGAAAAAGAGATGATCCTTTCTCCCTGGAGAAGGGATTACATGACCAAGACAGTAATGGTGTAAGTAGGGACCCCACGGCACCCTGGCCCAGTTTCAGGAATGGCTTGTCTAGAATGTAGGTGACTCACTCTTAGTTGCTGTGGAATAATCCTTTTATACACTGTGAAGATGTATTGCTCTAACTGGCTTTAAAAAGAGCTAACTTGCCAATAGCCAGGCAGGAAGAGATTAGGTGGGAGAGCCAGACTGACATAACTCAGGGAAGAAAATGGACAGAGTCTCCAGCTAGATACAGAGGGAGCAAGAAGTACATGGAGAAAATATGGTAACAAGCCAAGAACCATGTAACAGCATGTACAATTAGAAATGGGTTTATTTAACTTGTAAGTGCTAGTCAGTAACAAACCCAAGCTATTGGCTGATCAATTATAATTAGTAATAAGTTTATGTGGTTACTTGGGAGCTGGCTATTGAGACAGAACTTCTGCCAACACTTCATCAGCAGAATGTTCTTTCTGCTCTGGTCCAAGTTTTTCTCTGTCTCTGAGGGAGGGGCAGCAGCATGTTCTCTGGGTGTTGATCTCCAATGAGCTATTGATCAGCATGGGCTCTCAGGAGGATGCTAAGGAAAGTTCAGCACTCTAAAAAGGGTGGACTCTCCTTTTAATAACACAAGGAAACCAGATGTTGGGTGGCTGGCTCAGGCCAAGACATAAAAGATCTCCTTCCAGTCAACTTCACACGGAGTTACTGAGTTCCTTTATGACAAGAAAGCTAGGAAAATTTACAAGTCCTTCTCTAAAATCTTGGACCATGAAAGTTAGGAGTTGCTCTCACAGATGCATCCTGCAGTCAGAGTGCCTGGGATGTTCAACAAGCTCAGAAAAGCTTCTGAGAGAGAGAGGAGGCAGAACACATAGCGCTCTTTTCATTTTAGATATGAGCCTGTGCTGTGTGTATGCCACATTTCAGCCAGAGTTCAGCTTTCACACACACAAACCAGAGCATCATTCCCAAAGGCCCCTGCTCACTTCCCAGCCTAACTAGCATCAGGCCAGGGCAAAACATCCAAGCTGGCTTGTGAGCATGTGGGAAGGCTGTGTTATGGAAACATAGTTTGGTGCCATGGTAACCCACTGACAGAACCTCTGTCTCTGCAGCTAGCAGAACACATGCTCACAGGCTGTATGCATCCCGGGGTCCCCCATGCCATACCCTTGCCTCTCACCCTTGAGTAACTCTCAGATTCCAGTGTCACACCTAGACATATAGCTGTGGGAAACAAAAATAAGCAAGAGCCAGCGACATCTTCAGTTCTGTTTTTATCTATACAAATATAGTTTGGGTTTCTTGGAAACAGAATGGAATCTGTGCTAAACTTTCTTCTTACTCTTTGAAGATGGCATGAGTGAATTTTTGCTGCCCGTGTGCCCGTCATGCTGGTGCTGAGTGAATACCGTATGGTTTCCTTCTATAGACCAACTGCTTCTGCCTTTAAAATAACCTGTCATTGAACGTAAACTACTGGGCTGGTGAGAAGGCTTGGCCCGATGACCTGATCTCCAACCACAGTACCCAAATGATAGAGAAGAGAACTAACACTCTTAAATTGTTTTCTGACATCCACATATGTGCTATGACACCCATAGCTGCCTCCCAAGATAAATAAATAATAAGTTTTTAAAAATAATCGAAAGTGCAAAATATTCATTAAGTCTTAGATGTCAATGACCTTTAAAAATGTGGAGGTGAGTTGACCAGGGGCTTAAAAGACCAAATGACTCTTCCAGAGGGTCTGAGTCCATAGGTTCCTGTACTGACGCTAAGTGTCTTACAGATGCCTGTAACTCTGGTTCCAGGAGATCAGACACCTTCTTCTGGCCTCCATGGGCACCTGCCCTCATGGGCATATATGTGGACACACACATACACACAATTAAAAATAAAATAAAATTTTACAAATATGAACAAAGAGACAGTGAGGCTTTTCAGCAGGTAAAATTCTTTGCCACCAGACCTGTCAGCCTGTGTCGTGCGCCCAAGATAAAGTCAGTAGAAGGAAAACAAAAAGGCACTCTCAAGTTGTCCTCTGACATTCACATGCACCCTGTCCTCAAATACATAAATAAATGAATAACTGAACAAACAGATGACCAATTAAATGAGTGTAATATAGAATTTAAAATAGAAAGGAGCAAAGTGGCATGTGCGATATGCTGGGATACAATGTTCCTATCATTGGATTCTCATGGCTGATACCTGCCAACTGAGGACCAGAAAAGAAGGGGGGGAGGGAGGAGGGGACAGATGAAGGGAGGAAGTGTCAGGAGGCACCAAGCTGCTGTCTATGAATGTTCCGACCAGGAGCAAGTCACTGGCAGCAGTAGCTGACATCTCTTTGGGATAGACTTTTGCCATGGGTACTAATATTCTTTAAAACATCCAAAGAAATCAGCACATTCTGAGCAAGAAAGATTGAGCAGAGAGCAGCAGGTCACATGGTAAACCCCAAAGAACTGAATTGGGATTTTCACTTCTTGCATAAGTGATGGGCTTGCTCCACTTCCCTACTATTCAGGGGTATTTTCAAGTCACCAGATTGCAGCCAACCTGTCACATGGTCCTTTTTGAGGTTCTGACTGGGAGAATTTCTTCAGCCCTTCTGGGTTATAAAGGAGCTTCTGCTATCTCTGCCACAAAGATAATTCTTGGAGCCAGCTGGAGCAGGGTCCTAAGACAAGAAAATTGGAGAAAAACACAGTCTCTTCATCTTGGGCTGTTTAGATTCAGGAAGACCCACAATACAATCCTTGGTCTAGCCTCCTCAAGTCTATGACAATTGCCTGTGACACATTGTTACATTAAACAAAGCTGGGCTGTTTCCTGGAAAGACTTTTAAACTTCCGAAGAAATGACTGCCAAGGTTCACCTTCATTAGGGTTTGTAACTGTGGAAACTAAAGTCCCTTCACCTTCAGGCCTGGAGCTATTTTGGGAGCTGAGAAGTTTCTAGTTCCCCATCCTGAGAGGTTTCTAAACCCCCAAGGCTAAGCACCCAAGGCCAAGTGCTCGAGGACCTGGGTAATGAGAGGGCATTCAGGCCCAGCTGGGAAGCATCTTCTCCCCATCCTAAGACAACCAATCAGCCAGCAGCTGCCCACCTGCCAACCATAGTAAAGAAACTTTCTCGGGGGCTGGAGAGATGGCTCAGTGGTTAAGAGCACCGTCTGCTCTTCCAGAGGACCCGGGTTCAATTCCCAGCACCCACATAGCAGCTAAGAACTGTCTATAGTTCCAGTTCCAGGCAAACATCAAAGCAAATAAATAAAATAAAGTTTAAAAAAAAAAAAAAGAAACTTTCTCTAGGCCCCTCACATTCCAGCCTGATATCAGCATTTCTATGGTCTTTGTTTGATCTTTGTGGTTTAAAAAGTCTTGCTGTTGAGTAGTGGGGAGCTCACTCCTCACTAGCATTGCTGTATGGCAGAAGCTGAGCCCAGCTGTACAGCTGTAATAAACCTTGCTTTGCATTTGCGTTTGGAGAGTTAGTGTGATTCTGGGATCTTTTGGGGGGTCACTGAGACTGGGCAGAACAGTTACCATAAGGAGCACTAACTTGACCAGCTAATGCCTTTATTCCCACACACCCCCTGATGGTGGAGTAACATGAAATAGCCATTTTCTCCACTCACTCACCCACCATCTGTGTGTCCCCCACACAAAGGAAAAAGTGAGGATCATCCAACCAGATTCCATCAGTGTTATCCTTCCCAGATACTTCCGTTCTCACCCACAGTGTTTTACACTGAGCTCCAAACGCTTAGGAAATGAATCCAATTCTTCTGTCCCCAGGGGTAAGAAGCCACAGTTGCAGACAAACAAGCAAAAGCTGACATTTATTTTCCTGTTTGAAGGGCAGCTGGAAAAAGATGTATCAAGCTTTTAGTGGGTCATAGGCTGGCAGTTTCCCTCCATATTGGAATGTGACCCAGGGGAATAAACTCTACAGTGATGTCATGAATGCATAATTTAATCAAGAACTGTGTATTGAATGGCCACTCTGTGCAAGGCACTGGGAGAGATGCCCAGGGCTTATTATCTACTTGAAAGAAAGACATGCACACAGGAAAATTAGCTTGCAATAGAAGAAATCTTCTGGAGGACTCATTCACAGATCTGGAGAGCAGAAGTTCAGAGAAGGAAAGAATATTTCTAAGCCAGAGAAGGCAGTGAGCTTTGAGAGATCACAACAGATGCGGGCAGGAGAGACTGGGCAGCTTAACACCCACCGAGAGAAGGCAGTTCTTTGTGGGAAAGACAGAAGGAAGGCTGCCACAGGGGTGTGTGTTGCTCAGCACACGAGACTACTTACCGCCTTTGCAGAGGACCACAGTTCATTTCCCAGCACCCATGTTTCACAGTTCACAACTGCCTATAACTCCAGCTCTATGGGATCAGGGACCAGGGCTTTTAGCTTCCAAAGGAACCTGTATTCATGTGCACATACCCACACACGAACACGCATATACACATGTAATTATAAATAATATAAATACATGTGATTTTAAAAAGAAGTGAGCACTGGACAATGCTGAGACACTGTTTCACTATGATGAACGTTACCTAGTCCTGAGGGCGCTCACTTTACACCAAAGAAAACTTGCTTCTAGAGGACAGGTTTTTATGCAATAGATTCTGAAGAAAATTTTTACTTCCCCCAAAAGGGGATAAAACAGTATTTCTGCCACTCAACCTCAATCCCTTTCTAGTCTCACTAGTACTCCAGAAAGATGGAGAATCTTTCTCTTCCCCTGGACTCTGGGGTACCTTTGTCACTGCCCATGTCCTTTTATCTATGCTTTCTTTTCTTTTCCTGTGGCTCTCAGAGATAAAGATGAGATTTCAACTTAGTCCATGCTGCTGTTGTGATAAGATTCTGGGTCTTAGACATACTTGGGGTTAGGGTGGGACACACCTGTCATCTTTTAAATCCAGAAAGTCCTCCCCCTTGCCAGTCCCTGAGGGGTCCTCCACTGCTCTGCTATTGCTGACGTCATTGATTATGAACATGAAATCTCTACAAGGTCAAAACTGGTGCCACACGATCTTAATCCCAGCACTTGTGAGTCTGAAACAAGCAGATATTTATGAGTACAGGGCCAGCCATGGCTACATAGTAAATCCTTGTCTTAAAATAAAGAACAACAAACAAACAATAGTAGGTCCTTTAACAAATATCAGAGAGTTATTGCTGCTTGATGAGTTCTATATGGGAAACTGAAAATTAATCTATATTCATCACACACGTAGGTTAATGGTCAGAATCCCAGCATGCAATTCACTGCAAGGCAGACTGAAAATAGTCTTTCCCCAGAACACTATAATGCTGTTATTTTTAGTTTTTGACCCAGGGGTTTCTGGGTAGTCTTAGTCTCCCAAGTTTTGGATGTCTACCAAGCCCAGCTCAAGTCTACCTGGATTTGATGACAACAGCTAAGTTTCAGAAAACTCCAACAGCCAAATCCACTGCTTGAAGAAATCCTTTCCAAATAGAATTTTAAACAAAAAGCAGGAATTCACGGTGGTTAGAAGCTCTGGGTGGAGTTCGTACCAGAGGGCCAGGAGCCTAGAGGTCCTCCCTTCCTTCCTGTTTTAAGATGAGGAAAAGACCACTTACTCCGCTGGATGCTGGGATGTCACATGGCAAGGGCACAGAAGGTGCTCAGTACATGTTAGCAGATGCTGCTTCACTCTGGAGAGGAACCACCGGGGATTCTTTATGTCCTTTCTAATCTTCAGGTGACTTTATATTCAGTAAAAGCAGTGTGACAGAAGGTCTGTGCATATCCATGCATTTTAGGGACTCAGTTATGATTCAGCAAAGCCCAATCCATGACAGAGTTAAAAAAAACAACTCTCAAAGAGTCCTTGTTAAAGGCAAGTCTGTGGGAAGACTCTTGGTAGGAAATAAAACAAAAAACACACAACAAAAACAGTCTCATTTTTATTGGGCAAAGAAGATATATATGCGTTCTTTCTTTTCAAGCCATTCAAAATTGCCATCCTGTGGCCCTCTTAACCTTCATGGCTTCCTTCATGGCTTCCTGGAAACAGACACTGGACTCAGAGATCTGCCATTCTCCAATTCTGTCTTGCCTATAGAATTGCGGTTGATTCATTCACTCATTCTTTGGGTGGTTCATTGTTCTGCATCCTACAAGAGTGTGAGGGATTTCACAAGGACAGCTCTATAACCTAGACACCAAATGATCCCCTGATACAGTCAGTGGTCTTTTCCTTACAGGAGGGAGCTTCCAACACTAAATTAACACAGTTGTGATCTGAGCTGTCACCAGCCTTGTGTTTTTCATTTTGGTGTTTGTTCTCCCAAGACACATTGAGCCCTGTATGAGGTCACCATGCTGAAATGTGGCAAAGAGCTCATCAGTGTTAAAGTGACATGACTGCAAAAATACATCAGACAATGGCAGCAGAAACTCAGATGGAAAAAAAACAAAGAAAACAGGTTTGATAAATGTGTAAACCTCAATATTTAGCATATGCTTCTAATAAGAAAACAGCAAAATTAGTGGGTTAAAATAGAACTTTCATAAAGTAGCAAATATACTTGGTTATTTAGGGTACAACAATTTCCAGTTTTGATTAGAAATAAAGAATGTCCAGCTGTCCAGAAGACATTGTTAAGCTACAACTGTTCAGCCCTTCTGAGAACATCTGTCGCCCCCTTGTGGGGTTCCTTGAGAAATGCTGGAACAGAGAAAGGTCTGTCTTGAGCATAAAACCTCCAAGTATTGCTTTATGAAGGTGAGTTTAGGGCTGGAGAGATGGCTCAGAGGTTAAGGGCACTGACTGTTCTTCCAGAGATCCTGAGTTCAATTCCCAGCAACCACATGGTGGCTCACAACCATCTATGATGACAGCTGGTGCCCTCTTTTGTACACTGTATACATAATAAATAAGTATTTTTTTAAAAGAAAATCTTTAAAAAAAAATTGAGTTGTTTAAGGGTTGCTTAGCAGAAATTTGTGGTGAGTAGGGAGTTAGTCCTACTGTGTGCATTTTAACTAGCGCCTGCGGAGCCTTGAGCTATGCAATAATTAAGACAGTAGTTTTGAAATCTGGGCTGGTCAACCCTTGGGAGATTTCCACGTTCTTGTTTAAGGAGAAATTTGGTTTGAGATCTTGGGAGATATGAAAAGTCTCGGAACTTGGTCACAGATTCAGCTGGAATAGCTGTCCAGTGAGACTAGGGATCTTCCTGTCTCTGTTTTCCTCACACCAGGATGACGACACCTGGCTTTTTCACATGGATGTTGGAGAACAAACTCAGGTCCTCCTGTTTGCAAGGCAAGCACTTCACCAAAGGAACCATCTCCTCAACCTCAAAGGACACAAGGGATGCTTCATCACCAACCTACAGGGTTCCATACATAAACTTTCCCAGAAGAATCATTCCAGTTTCCTCAGGATTTCCTCATAGATGTCTGGCAAGTCTGCAGACAGCCTAGCAAAGGCTCTATTGCAGACTCTCTAGGGTTACTTCCTGTGCTGTATGTTTGAGGGGGATGGAGATATACCAGGTCCCACTGCAAATGGAAATGTAATGGTCAACTTGACCTGGGTTGACTACAACCTGGGTAGAACAAATGCCAGATTCCTCCACATAAAAAAGATAGTCTTTGGCCATGAGCTACATCAACAGTCTGGGTATCCACCCTGCTAAGAAACTCTAGAGACTTTGGAAATGCAGAACTTCCATTAATGTGGGAGCCAGTGACACCCTGTTGGTTCTGTTTCTCTGGAGGACCTTGACTAATATCAAATCATTAATGTGACGTAAGTTCCACCAGTCAGAGGCCACTTCTGGCCTGACCTAAAGAGGGAGCCAGGGTGTGTGCACTGTGTTGGCATAGACACAAAAACAGAGAACCTCGGAAGGGCATCTGCAATGACAAGTCATTTTCTGATGATGCTGAAACTTGTTTCTTGGTGGCCCATTTGGGCAGTGCAGCTTTAGATATAGTAAGGCTCTTCAGCTTCCTCATCCCACTAGGAATTCTGGGAGTCTTTGATCGCCCTGTAAAGAATTGTTCTCTGCTCAACCAGCAGAGCTCACTTCACTTTGCAAGTGAACTCTGACCACACAGCTGAGTGCTCACCAAAGCCCCTGAAACTTCTATTGTTAGCTGAGCACAGGAACAGTAGGCATTGGACAGAGACTACTGTGGTGGCTCACCCTGTATGACACTGAGCTGAAGCCCTGGGCAAACAGGAGTACCACATCCCTTTCTCCTTCGGTGATAGCCTACTGTACTTAACTGCATTTCCTTAGCATTACCATCCTCTCCGAGCCAATCAGGACTAATGCTTCTATTCTGAAACCCTGACACTAGCTTCACTCCAGACAAGAGGAGAAGTGTTCTCACAGCGACATCCAAGACAAAAACATGAGTTTAGTAACTAAAGAGCAGAAGGAATAGGAGTCACTTCTCCAGTGCTCACAGCCCTTGCCACAAAAAGATACTGTATATATATTTTCCAGTTGGGATAAATACATTTTTCACAAGGTCTTTTAAAACATTTAAAGCTCAATCTGTGACACCTGGCTGCTAACAGTCACAGTATGTCATTTCAACGACCTAGTCTTTCTCCCTTTGGCTTTGGATAAAGAAGAGAAGTACCCTCGCCTGGGCAGCACAGTGGTGCTGACTCTGTTGGCTGATGGGGCCACGGGTAAGGCTCTGAAGACAAGGAAGTAGGAGCTGGTCCACTGTCTGTCATGCAGTGGTGTAGGTAAGAGAGAGATGCTTCCTTGTCCCTGAACACCCACTTCAGGTGGAAAGCTGCTTCTGGGGTGATGCGTGACTGTGACATGAGTGGGGAAGTTGCCCCCTGACCCTCAACAGCTGCGGCATTTGGGAAAGCTACCCTGCACCTCACCTGGGCTGCACAGTAGAGCTGATGCGGTTGATTGGACACAGGTGATCTCGCTTCACCTTTCCTTTGCCATATGCTGGAGTGGGTGAGGGAGAGACACCCTCCCCCATCCCCTGCCCCTCATCATCTGCGGGGGGTGGGAGAGTTGGCTTTGTATCACTCAGGGGAACCAGCCCTGCACCTCATCTGGGCAGCAAAGGAGAGCGGACCCTGTTGTCAGGGTGCAGGTGAGCCTGTTCTGAAGGCATAAGAGCAGGAGAGTGGACCATGTTCTTTATTGTTTGCCTCTCCCTGGCATGGGCGAGGGAATGATGCCCTCTCTACCCTCCTCCAGGTCCCTCACCCCTTGCCACCTGCAGCAGCTAGGAACTAGTCTGAGTAGCAGGAGAGTGGAAGGGCTGGCCCTGCTTCTCATCAACTGCAGCATTTGGGAGAGCGGGCAGAACTGTAGAGCTGGCCTTGGTGGTGTGGGTGCAGGGAAGCCGGCCCATACGGCACCATGTTTTTGTAACTCACTGCAGAGAGATAGTTCACAAAATCCCCATTATCTTTCTGTTGCCATCAGAGGTTAAGTTCTGCCACTCCATATGCAGTATTACAAAGAACAGCTCAGCAAAGCCTAAGTACGAGGGCTGTTGCTGTCTGCTTAGAAAGGGGGCAGGGTTATAAGAGGCAAAGGAATGCGGCACTGTTTTGCTCTTACTCAGGCATATGAAATCCCTGGAGTAGATTCAGGTGAGGCTCTGTGAGTTCCCAGAAACACTTCTGCAGGTTGTGTGTCCCCAGGAAAGTCTTCTGTGATTGCTGCCTACAGTGAATTAGCTGAGTATGTTGAGAACACTGAGTTCTGCTTCATCGGCACAGTTCCCGGCCTGCCTGGATTATGCTCCTGTTCCTCTTTTCTGTTGCCTTAAATGATGAGCTGCTTGGTCATCATCTTCCCGCACACTTCCCAGTTTCTGAATCTCAGCTGGTGGGATAGGCACTCCTTTCTTTCCCTCTACATTGACGTACTTTCTCCATCTTCAGATCTCAAGTCCTGTTAGCATTGCTGTCCCAGTCCTGTGACCACATGACACACTGTGTCCTTCCCAGCACAGGCATGTGTGCCCATTTTGCATTTGTTCCTGATGATTCTTTGATGAATGTCTTTTCTCTCCTCAGATACTTAAGTCCAGGAACATGAACCAGGTATGCTTTAAATCTTTGTTTTACCACTGAAACACAGAATAAGTGCCTGACAAGTAATAAGCAATAAATATAGATTTGCTGAAGAAGTGAATTGACGAATGGATTTATTTTTAAAAGAGAGGCACACTAAGAGACTGATTATCCACAGGAATAAACAGGAAAAGAATACTGCTTAGATCCCATAAGACAGGAGGGGTTTGCACAAAGCCACAAGCAGAGGGCACAGACTAATTTCTGTGTTTCCCAAACCTAGTATAGTATAGTATAGACTCTGGAATGAAATGGCAAGAATTGACCCAGGTTTTTACAATTGAATGCTATTGTGAAATCCCGTCTTGCTTCTAATAACTACCCTATAGGCCGAAGTTTAGAAACACACAAAGCCTCACAAGACCAGTCCTTTTCCTAGAGCAAAGTAAAACACAGTACAGCATTTCTAGTCAGCAACCTCTGACTGCTCACCCAATAAGGGTGAATAAGATAGAGGAAAGTGTATTGTGATGGTGTAGGATCAGTCCATTTAAGAAGCACAACTGTGTCAAAAATGTGTGTCAATTAGAGAAGCTTAGGACTGCAGAGTGCTACTTTAGCCAATTTCCTACTGCAATAAGGAATGAAAATTAAGTATGCATATTCAGGTGTATAGATAATTCAACCCATTTTGGTTATCCATCACGGTTCTCTTTGGAAAGAGTTTTACCTGTCATGGTGACTCCACTGTAGAAACTAAATTGAAAGATTCGGATTTTATTTATTTTCACAGTAGCCCTGGTCATATATAATGATGTCATTTTCTTCTCACAAAAATAAGGAGACCGGGATGGGGAAGCATCTTCACAAATCAGAAAGCTGGCTAACATTTATCCATGCAAAACAATGATATTTCAAAATAAGCAGACGGTTGAGGTACCGTGGAACACACCTGTAATTCCAGTTTGAGATACTCAGGTAGGAAGATTTGAGTTCAAAGCAAACCTGAGTTATACAGTAAAACTCTGTCAAGAAAAAAAAATTAATAACAAAAAAGGAATATGAAGAATAAAACTAATGATAAGCAGAAATTAAAGAATCAATAATAGCTTTGTGCTTCCATAAACAAACACTGGTTTATCTCATTTGGCTTTCGTGTTTGGCATGTAATAATAATCAGAACATTTTCCATTGTGTAAAAGGCTATTCTATAATCTAAGAAGAAGAAATACCTCCTTCTCCTCAATTAAACTGGGGAGGATCTCAGTTACTGAGGAATAAATGTTAGCAGTCTTTGGATCTCCATCAGTCGCGTGGGTTGCAGACGATCAATCTCTTTCCCAGGACATCTTTTGTCATTTGGTGCCTTCATACATTTTACTTGAAAAGAAAGTTAAAAAAAAAAAATAAAAATCAGAGCCCCGCAGTTATGTTCTCAGACTTATTGGCATGGGAAAAGTAAGACCGAAGTGTGAAATAAAGATCAGAACCTCTATCCTATTCATTTGTAAAGGCTTTTTCTTCCTCCTACTTCTGAATCATAACCTCGGGTGGGGGTGGGAGTTGGGGGAACCTTTGAAGCCATCTCCTCTTCCCCACAAAGGCCTTTCCCCCAGCTTCCCTTGTTGCTAAGGCTCTCTCTCCCAGGGGCCCGATCAATTTCAGTAGAAATATTTAAAGCATGTGGCATTATAATTAAGTGAGTCCATCATGTAGCCCCACCAAAGCACAAGACAACAAAACTGTTGTTTGGGGTCCTTTCCTAGGGGCTGGTTGAAGTCAGTCTTACTTAATCACAAATATTTTTAGAGAGCCTTATTTGGAGTAAATATAGGGACCATGGGGCTATGTAAATCATGGGAATCACAAAGACCTCCAGGAAAAGGTGCCAAGGTATTTTCTGCTATGACCTCCAGTCGGATATTTTAGTTTCTGAACAAAGGGGTCCAATCTCTATCAGGTGAAGTCTCAAAGTAGCTAGTCTTCCCTCAATGGTCAGTTGCCCACCACAGTACTCTATCTATCTATCTATCTATCTATCTATCTATCTATCTATCTATCTATCTATCTAATCTGTCTACCCATTTGTTCATCCATCCTTCTGCCTGCCTGTCTGTCTGCCTATATACTGCTTATCTATCTGGTATCTATGTATGTGTCTGTCTATATATCATATACATACACATATATATTCAACTATCTGTAATATATCAGTACATTATCTCTCTATTATATTTGTATCTACTATCACCTGCCAATCTGTTCTCTACAATCTATCCACTTATCTCTATTTTGCTACTAATAAATCAGTCATTCTATCTATCTATCTATCTATCTATCTATCTGTCCTCTCTCTCTACCTTCTATCATCTATCATCTACCTACCTACTTTTCTACCTGTCACCTGTGTTTCTTGATAAAATGACAATCTCAGCTGTGTTTCTGGTGACTACTTATGCTGAGAAACTATCCAGCATTTCAGAGGCTGCACACTCTCTTTTCTATGTCCCTACACACTCACCTCTGTTTTATCTTTAAACAATGCTTTCACAGATCTGAAGAGATGGATCAGCAGCTAAGAGCATTTGATGTTCTTGTAAAAGAGCAGAGTTTGGACCCCAGCACCACATCAGCAGTTTACAACTGCTTATACTTCCATCTTTATGCATATGCGTGCACTCCCAAGTTTGTACATGCATATACACACACAAAAACAATAATAATGAAAATAAGTCATTTTAAGTAAGTAAAATGAAAGGAAACAATTAAAAGAGTTTGAGAAACTAATTTAAATGGTGCTCTTAGAGAACGTGGGCAGAGTATCCTGGTGAAAACAGCAGAAAGATAAAAGGAGCTTGAATAAATGGAAGTGGAGCAGCTGAGGGAAATCTGAGCAAGGGACAATCTTCCCCTGGGTGGAGCCACACAGAGATGGGAACATGCTGTGTTTGCTTGAATTCAAACAATTCAGTGCATCTGAATCCTCTCCCTGAGGACCTGAGAGGCAGCACCGTCAGAGCACTGATGTTAATTGGAGCAGACTAGCACCAGGGTGGTCTGGGTAGAGCTGTCACCTGAATCTCATCATCCTGGTGATGGAGCATGAGGAACTCCTCCAGGCCTCATTGGCCCTCCCTGCCCCCACTTCCAGGTCAAGAGCTGGTCATGGGCAATAAGGGCCCTGGTATGCTTTGGTTCACCAGGAAACGGGCTCAGCTCCTCATGAATTAAAAATAACTACCCCCTATACATTTCCATGTATACTACATTTGTATTTATAAATAATGTGTTTAAATCTCAGCAGCAACTCTGCAAGTTACAAAATGAATGTAAAGAAACGAAGCCAAGGCTGTCACAAAATGAAGTCAAGGGGTCACAAAACGAAGAAAGCTATCTCCTGGGGTTCAGGAAGAGAAGGACCAGGACTCCAGATGGACCAGGAGGATGAAGTGAATGTGTAAACCTTCCTTTTCTGCCCAGAGCTGACGGGACATCAACCTATGCAACACATGATTCCTGTAATAATAGTCTGAAACCTGAGCACTAAAACCAAAAGAGAGGCCATAAAACATTGCTATCGGTCACAAAAGGGACAGCAAACGTTTCTGAGAGTGACCTTTATAATTTTCAGAAGACAGAGAATCTCTTAGACTGAAGTAGTACCTATTCTCACCCTCACGCATGAGGGAAAGGGAAGAGAAGCCTAGAAAACAGCCCAGTCCTCATCTCTTACAAGCTGATGGATGGGTGGAGAGGAGAGAGAGCACATCTCTAAGGACTCTCAAGGCATCCTGATGTGATGACAATTACCGGGAAGAGAGTGTTCCCTGGAAAGACAAATGATGTCTGTCATCCAAAAAATTATTACCCAGGTTAAGTCACAAAAATCACACATTCATTTTTTCCTCCATGAAAGGCTCACCTTTCACCTGGTCAGCTGGGACCTTCAGAAGCCTGCTCTCCTCTGAAAGACTTGGAATCATGATTATTAGTTTTTGTTCATAACATTTGTAAGGAAATCTTGCCATCTAGCTTTCAAGCATCAAAACTGAATTTAACCTGACGAGAGAAGCAGGCAGTGGCAGATAAATGGACGGATTCCGCCATCTAGTGGATAATAGTCATAGGACACCATTTTGTTCTCCAAGTAGATTCACTTTCATACAAATTCTTTGTGCTATTATTCGGTTTGATTTTTTATTTCCTTTTCACTGGTTACTGCACGTTTTTATTTCTTCCTATTTATTGTTTAGGGGGTTGGTTTGTTTTTGTTTTCTAAAGCCTTAAGGTGTACTACTAATTTATTTGAGTTTTCTTTTTTTTTCATTTTTCTGTAGATGGGCGTTTTTGCTGCATGCATGTCTTTGTACCATGTGTGTGAAGTGCCCTTGAATGCCACAGAGGGTTATAATCTCTTGGGGCTGGAGTTACAGATGTCTGCGAGTCACCAAGTGGATGCTGGGATTGAACCACAGTCTTCTGGAAGAGCAGGCAACACTCTTAACCACCCCACTATGTCTTCAGGACCACATCTCTCAAATATTTTCATGAAGGCATTTTTTGGGAGTATAAGCTTTCTTCTTAGGACTATCTTCATTATTTCTATAGATTTTGGTGTTTGTGTCTTTACTTTTGATCAATCCTAGTTGTTTTTTTTTCCTTGAAGGCATCTCCAATAACCCATATATATTCAACAATGTGTTTAATCTCTCTGGGTTTATGTTCTGTCTGTAGTCTCTATGTGGTCGACACCACTTTTAGTTCATTGTAGTTAAATGGGATACACTGTTATTTTGATTTTTCTATATTTTTCAGTCTTACTTTGTGTCCTAATAGCAAGATCAGTTTTGGAGAAAAATGTATGGGCTAATGAGAGAAATGTATATTTCTTAGTGTTTTAATGAATGTTCTGAATATGTATGTTAGGTCCATTGATCATGGTGTCTGATGCTCCAGTGTTTCTCTATAATCTTTTTTTTCTGAACGGTCTTGTTTATTGGTGAGAATAGTGCATTAAGGTCATGTTGGGATTAATACTAGCTTGACATCTAGTAGTGTTTGTTTTGTGAGTGGGCTGTACCTGTGTTTGCATTTCTTTTCTCTATGTGGACTTGATATTTCATCCACTTGTAGCCAAGCAAGCTTTTTTGCATAAAGTTATTCAGATTCTCTTTATTAAGAGGGGGACTCAGTATAGCCCACTGTGAGTCATTTAAATTTCAGGATCTATATCTATCACAATTCATCTTTTCACTCTAACACCTAAAATACTGTTTTAGCAATTTCCCCTGGTAACATAGGGGGACAACAATTACAGGAAGAGCCCACACCCCTGACAGTGACCAAAATTAATCAACTTGTCTCAGTATCTACAGGGGCAGCAGGGACCTGAATGGACAGTTACCACTGGAGACTGCCAGGTTGCATCAAGTGCATACATGCTTGCAAAGGCAAGCAGCTTAGCCTTGGAAAGACATTATCCTGTATGTTTCTGGTTTGGGCTAACTTAAACATTGAGTGCATATAAATTAGTTACTTTCTTTGCTGAGTTAAGTAACAGATGAAATTAATTTCCAATCATGAAAATGCATGGAGTTAGAAAAATTATTTAACATAAAGGCAACTAATATGGTTGAATGTTTTTGCCTCCTAAACACATGTTGAGATTTAATTGCTGTTAAAACAGTATGAGAAGCTGAAGCCTTTAAGAAATTATTTAAGGACCATGCCTGTAATTTTGTAGAGTATTTGCCTAGAATGCAAGCCCTAGTTTCTCCCATCTCTTGTGCCATATAACCAAATAACAGTAACAGCTATTAAAGCTCAAAAACCATAAACAAACCAGTGCTTTGTATGAGCTTGCTTGGCTTGTCATCTTCCTGCTTCAGATGCAATGGTTTAAAGACCCTAACCAGATGTAACCCCGCCATTTTGGGCTTCCCAGCCTCTAGAACCACTAGCTAAACAATTTCAGTGCATTAAAAATGATTCAGTCTCTGGGATCACTATAGCAACAGACAGAGCTTCCTAAGCCAGAGATGGGTAGTGAGAATGAGGCAGCCTGCTGACCATCATGCAGCCTCATTCACAGTCTAATAGAGGGCCACCACTGTGGTGAGATCTCTGACAAGCGGGTCATGGAAATATGGCATGCATTTAAAAAAAATCAGAATAGTGCTGGCTAGTGGAAGGTGCTTGGTGAATTTTGTTGAAAGGAAAAACTGATTCATTAATAAATACATGGGTTTGATAAAAAAAAAAAAAGGCTGTCCATTAGATATGTGTTGACGACGTCTTGTAAGCCAGTGCTGAAGTAACAGATGTGATTTGATTACCCATTACTCAGATCTCTACACAGTAACTCATCTGTATAATAGTAAACTGGTTTCTCCAGAGTTTGCTTGATAATACAAGTAAGAATGACCTCATCACTCTTTCAAGACAACCTCAGAAATACATTGTTTATGCTGTTGTTTTGGATTTTAAAAAAAATCCTTTTAGAGAATTTGTATAGTTTGCTCCAACCCATGGAGATGGCAAGGAGCTTGGGAGGCTGACCTAAAGACTTTTACCTAAGTGTTCATGACATTTCTTCCCACATTTTCTCAATAGAGGGGAGGCTTTCTTTCTTTCTTTTTTTTTTTAAAAGCAAAAACAAATAAACATTGAAATATGTTTATGAATCTGAGAGTCTGATAACTGAGTTTGATGGGGTGCATGATGTAAAATCACCAAATAATAAATATATAAATAATTTAAAAAAAATATGTTTAAAAAATCATACCCACAGATAGAGGCTAAGAAAGCAAAGGTCACTGTCTAGAGAGCTGATTTGTAGAGAGTGGAATGCTGTGCTCCAAGCCTGGAGCTCAATTTCACCTGATTGGGATACATTCCAGGGCTGTGGATGCCCTTGGAAGTTTATTCAGTATCACTGCTTCCTGACCTGACAGCAGGTCAGCTCTTCCTGTTCCGCCCCTGGCTAGTAACAGGTTCCTATCGGACTGATGGGTTAGTAATTAAGTGTGATAAGATGACTAATCATGAAACAAGAAGTTAATGATGGAGTGCCTAGTTAAGCCGAGCTTGCCACGCCTCATTGGATTTGAAAGAGTTATCTGAGACAGGGTAATTATCAGAGACAGTAAAACTGTTGTATTAAAAGATAAAATAAAAGGGGCTAGTATCAATGAGAAATAATTAACTGTTTAATCAGGCATTCAATGAGATGCTTGGTCCAGAAGTCAGGCTTCAGAGGCTGGATGCTGGGAGCTTCTGGATGCATGGGACCTCTTAAATATTAGTTGTTTTGGAGCATGTGTACATGTGTGTGCACCCATGCATACGTGCATGTGGAAGCCAATGTTTACCTTAGGTTTTGAGAGAGGTCTTGCTGTGAGCCTGGAATGAATCAGAACAAGTTATTATACATGTATAAAGATACCATGACAAAACTCACTGCTGTGCATACTAATCCAACAATTAATTAAAAATTTCAAAGGAAGTTACTAAATAATGTAGTTCAGTTAGGCATATCTGATTTTATGGGTAATGCAAAGAGGGGAGAGAGTACAGAGGTTTATTTTCTGTAGGTTACAATATTTCATGACAAGTCTTTAAATTTTCTTGATTTCTGCCAACATTTCTTCTTGGAGACAATGCCATATTCACTTCACCCTAGCTAAAATCAAAACTGGAAGCAGAAAGAAGGTACATTAGTAGCATTTGTATCTGTTGTCCAAACTAACTGACAGAAACAGCTTTAGGGAGGACATTTTTATGGTGGTCCAAGGATTGAGTGCTCGTAGGGGAAGGCAGGAGAGAGCAGCTTCTCCTGTGGCAGTGGCCTGGGAGGCAGTGGCTTGGTAACATGATTGTGAAATATTTCTTTACACCGTTTGAATATATGTTGCTGTGATTGGCTTAATAAAGAAGCTGACTGGCCCATAGCTGGACAGGATAAAGTTAGGGAGAGGGAGAACCAGATCATGGACACTGGGAAGAAGAAGGAATCACTTGCTAGACTCAGGAGGAAACAGGAAGTAGAAAATCAAAGAGATGTAAGACCACATAGCAGAGTGTAGATTAATATGTGAGCTAATTTAAGTTATAAGAGTCAGCTAGTAACAAGCCTGAGCTATTGGCTGAGCATTTATAATTACTATTAAGCTACTTTATGGTTGTTTGGGGCTGACTGTCAGGATACAGAAAAGTCTATAGGAGATGGTGGACAAGAAGCAGAGAGTGGCTGGAATCAGAGGCACTACACCTCCAGAGAGCCACCCATTGGGGTGAATCCCACCTCCTAACCACAACACCACAAACTGAGGACAGTGATCAAAACAAGAGCCTAGTGGAAACATTTCAGACTCAGACCATAGTGACAAAGAAAATACAAGATTTCAAAAACTTCACCAAAATGCAGAAAAGAGTATTTTCACTTAATTTTTTAAAAAAGAAATGGGGAGAGGGTCCTTAAAACAGGTAATTACAAAGGAGCGGGGTGGAGGCTCCAGTGCATTCAATATTGTGCAAAGTCATTATACATGGAACTAATAGACAGATAACAACCTGTAGCTTCCATCGAGTGGATTATGAGAAGCCCTTAATAGAACAGCACACTGGTTAGAGTTCTGATGTACAAAGCTTCTGTTTGAGAAATTCAGGGCATTTTTTAAAAGCCCATGAGGTATAGCCCTGAAACTTAACAGAGTTTAGTTAAGTCTGTAGTGGAAATAACCTGCTCTAACCAATCAAGTCCTATAAACTCCCCAAAGACTGACTCCTGTTCTTTGAGGCAATATTTTTATTGATGGTTTTCCTTTTAAAATAGGATTTCTACATATTTCTAAAAGAAAACTGAAGTCTTTCCTCAGATTAAAAAAATATTAAATGTATTGACACACCCGTGGAGTCATTTGTAACACTATTCAGAGAATTCAAAATCTGTTTTATACCATTCATGACGGAGAGTATGCTCCCTAGGTGGAGACCATAAATGTCAGACTAAGAAACGTTACTCTAGAAATATCCCAGAAGGAGGTTGTAAAGAAATCTATATTTCACACTGCTTAAAATTCACCAGCAATCAAGTACAAATATCGGGAGGCAAGATTTTATTAAAATCACATTAAATTAAATTTCTTTGTCCCAGGACCTGTGTGCTGAATTTTCATCTTTGAGTGAATGAAAAACACTTTAATTTTGAGGTAAGAATCAATGAATGGGGTGTGTGTCTCACAAAAGAAAAGAAAGCTGATCCCATACTCAACAATTCACCTTTAGGTTTGGAAATAAAATCTTGGGAACCTGGAAGTGCCTTTCTGATAAATGGACCATTAGAAAAATGACCTCTTCCTCTTTCACTTTACATCTGTGAAACAAGCAAGGAAGGGTGGCCCTTAGCCAGAGGGACACCTGAGCGCTGAGCTTGTGAATGAAGCAATCCTTTGACCTGTGTTTAATAGTGAATCCTAGACAATTTCCCCCACAAGTACTCAACCCACATACCTTCTTCCCCTTTCCCATCGTATGTAGAATTTTTTGGTTAGAATTGGAAATATCTCCCATAGGTTCATGTGTTTGAACACTCCGTCCTCAGCTTGTGACATTTGCTTCAGAGGCTATGGAACCTTTAAAGATGTGCCTGGGTGTAAAATGTGGATCAGTGGGCCTGGTTATCACCTAGCGCTGGTTCAGTTGAATTCTTGTTCTACTTTTTGGATTGTTGAGATGTAGGTGAGCAACCTCACATTCTTGCCTCTACAGGTGTGAGCTGCTCCCACTTCCAACCCTTGGTGCCATGATTGAGGGTACACTAAACCAGAGCCAAGATAAATCCCTCCCATCTTGGGCTACTTTTTTCAAGTGTTTTGTAATGATAGGACACAATACAAACATTTGAGGTTTTTTTGGAGGGGATGTGGGTGGGTATTTTACCTCATTATAAATATCACAAGCTATAAATGGCTTTAAATATATGTCATTTTTTTTCTATGAGAGAAGAAAATAAGACAACAGAACATACTACAAACCCTATATATTTTACTCTAGGTTTGACATGTTATTAATGAGAATGATGTGTAATTACATGCTCAAGTCCTATTTACTTAATATTTAAGCTAAAATTCCAAGTAGATGTGACCCAGTTCTTTACACTGTTTTATTACACACTGGGCCTGGTTCAGAGCAGTGGTTGGCTGTGGTTTATAGCCATCAAAGCGTCTATTTATTTGTGCCACAGTCTCACCACATACAAAGTGAGAATCCAGAAAGTGACGGAAATCACAGCAAGAATACTCCTGTTGCTTCCTGGAAATCAGCTCCAGCTTTAACTATTGAGGTCATTCAGCTGTCTTGGCCTTGTAGAACAGAGAAAAAAAAGTTTCCAATAGTGTCTTACTAAGACCAGAAAGAGTTTAGAAGCTCCGTAAACAGACTGCGAAAGCAATTTATTCAGTGTGGAATTGCGGTCTCTTCACCATGTCAGGTGGAAAGCAAGCACTTGTGGAAATCACACAGGAAGGGAAAGGATGAAGGGGCTGTGCAAGATTTCAGAGATGAGGAAGGGGAATCCATGGTACCCCATAACCCAGTGATCCTGTTACAACATGAGACATCTAGATTCGGGTCCAAGAATTTCCTTTTTTTCACTTGCTCAGTACTTCGTTGTGCTGTATCTTGCAAACCTGCTCTGGAATTGTCAGTGAGTACTGTAAGGCTTCAGCTAAGGGACAGGCCAGGTTGCCCTTTATGGAAACTGACCCTGCTGTCCTAATTCTCAGAGTCACAACTTGCAATACTGAGTGCAGAGTCAAGATCCTAGGAAGGGCAAAGAACACCATTGTGACAGAAATTACACTGAGTTGTCATTGGTTCAAGGACTGCTTGAAAACCCAGCACCATCAGCACCCTTTGTCTTGACTGGCTTTATATTTAGGTTTGAAAAGAAATGGGTTGAGGGGAGAGTCACTGGCCTCACCACCTCCCTGGAGACACTAATATTGACTAAGACTAAAACAGCAAACAGTATCAGATAACCTACTAAAATAAAGCAGGGAAAGTCATTATGCTTTTTCTTTATTGATCTGGTTTCTGTCTACATGAGAAGGAAAAAATAAACACAACATACATTGTTGAAGCTGGAACTCTCTAAGGCCACAACAACATCTTGTTAAAAAGCAATACATTTATCTGCACACACAGAAACAAGCCATTAACACAGAGCTGAGCCCCTGTTGAATAGCGCAGTGATGTGTTTAACACCCAATGGACAATGCTGAACTAGACAACAGCATAGGCGTGGTAAATGTACATTTAAGAAATTATCGAGCAGGTTTGCTGAATGGACAAGGTATACACTTTTGTTTTTTGAGCTTGTATTAAATGTTTTCAGATACATCTTTATAGCAGAAACATTTAAAAATAACCATTGAGAATACAATTCATGCTCATCTTTTGTATGAAGTTCATTAAGTATTTGTCAGTGAATGGAATCCATTAGAATAACATTCATTGTTGATGTATTTAACTTTGGGAGTTGCGGGAATTAATAAGTCACTACTACATAGAAGGAGAATATCAGGCTGGGGATGCTGCTTGCTCAGTTTGCAGAATTCTTGCTTACATTTTAGACCTGAGACCTGGGTTTGGAGGTATGGAAAGCTAATGAATGCACCTAACAGATGACTACATAGACAGCTCAGCTTTGGTTTTCATTTGTGCATTTGTCAACAAGTGTTTACATTTGCTTCCTGTAAGTCAGATACTGTATAAGGCCAGGGTGTGAAGGACAGCGGAAGAATCAGGGGCACTCTTTTACTAATCTTGGTCTTTGTAGTAGAAATCACGGCTTGTCAATAATATAGCATCCTCTCTTGATGTGGTGTTAAAATTAAGGCAATGCATAAGGCTGCCCAAAGCAATAGCTCCAGCCTCTCTTTTAGCTAGATATAGATATATGGCTAGTTCTCACCAATAAACTAAAATTCTCATCTAGAATTTTATAAAATAAAGTATTTCATGGATCTAATCAAGACTGAATGAAAACAAATTAAAATTAAATTATTTTAATTTTGTCCTATTTAATGGAATGATAGGATTACAAGATTTCCTTTTGCATTTAACATTTGTGATTCAATTTATGAATTGAAAAGCGAGAAAAGAAAAAATTATTTTAGTTTTAATTTAGTGTCATTATGACTAATTGTTTATAATTTCCTTTAGAAAATTAGAAAAGAAGTTTTAAAACAATAATGCCTCAAACTAGAGCACTGTCCTGCTCCCTTTCCTTGCTGTTTTGACAAAATCCCTGCCAAGACTGACCTAAAGAAGGAAAAGATCAGGGCTCCCGAGAGCAGCAGCCCCCCACCCCAGGCCGAGAGGGTGAGGCAGCAGGAGTCTGAGGCAGCTGGCACCCAGTCAGACGACCAGAAGGACAAAGCTGCTGTTAAGCAATCTCTCTTCTTTGTGTTCAGTCTGGGTCCAGCTTATGGAACTGTGCTGCCCAATGGTTAGGGTGTGTCTTCTCTGTCTCCATCTTCCTAGTCTAAAAAATCCCTTCCAGATATACCCATAGGTTCCTGTCCAAATGATTCTAAGTCTCAACAAGTTGACAATCATGATTATCAGACATTATAAAAATGAAAATATTAAAATGTAAAATTTGCATAAATAGATCTGTTAAACTGTATAGAATTTTCTGTGGTTAATTCTCACTTGAATTTTCTTAAACTTTTTGTTCTGTTTAACCACAGAATAAAATGGCTTTCCATTAAACACTCTATCATTTTTCTGGGCTGTGAATTTCCTCTAAGTAAGTAGTACTGTATCCAGAGAAAATTAACTTGCACATTCTTTCTTCTACATTCTTGTGAGTTTTCTATTGCTGGGCCCTAGGCAGGAGATTTGACTCTGGGGTTCTTGATGAAACTGATGACCTTATTTGGCCTTAGTGAAATGTAGTAAAGAGAAGTAGCGAAAAGATTTACTCAGATGGCCATGCTGGGAAGTGGGTGGTTCTTGCTAAGCCTTTTCTTTGGGGTACTGATAACAGTTGTAGCTTCTGGAGAAGAACAGAAAAAGAAAGGGACCAGGCGCATTCCTGGACAAGAAGTCTTGGTCAAATTGTTTTCTGCATAACCTGTATCTCAAATCTGGTTCTACAGGGCCATGCTGGCTCTGGGAACATCATTATTGCTTGAGGGGACAATTTAGTTTTCTTGTGATGCAATGGTCTGCCTGTATGGTTTGTTGAGATAAGCAGTAAGCCAGAGACAAAACCAGCCTGGAGATACTCAACATTGGGCAAGAAAACAACTGGTCTCCCACAGGACTATCAAAGGACAATTTCAAAGGACTCCAGATACCATAGACCATCCTTAAAACTCCTGATAACCTCTATCATAACTTTGGAAAACCCATGTTTAAAACTACAGGGAGTTTCTGTCTGTCTATGCCTCCTAGGAAAGCAGTGTGCAAAGCCAGAGGAGCAGAGGATGGTGGTGGGCATGTGGAAACACAGGATCCATCTGAGCTTGGAGAGGACATGTTAAGGGTAGATTATAGGTTAGCACTGGTACTGTAGGAGAGTCACCAAGAGATGGAAAAGAGTGCTGAGAACACAGAAGTTGCTGGTGAAGCTTTATGATGAGCTGAGAGGGGGATCTCAGGAAGCAAAGGGAGAGTAGATCTGAAGTTTGGCTTGAAAGTATCAGGGACAACTAGTGCATACTGTGAAGATACAGACATCTAGAACCTGACGACAGTGCTGATTTAAAGACAGTGGTCTAAGAGGTTAGAGAAGAAGATCAGCGTTAGACCTACTTGGCAAACACTAAATAATACTACAGCGACTGGAGAGATGTTCTAGATACAGCTCTTGTAGAAGACCCAAATTCAATTCCCAGCACCATCGTGGAGTGGCTCATAACCTCCTGTAATTCCAGGGCATCTGACTCCATTTTTTGGCCTCCATATGTATTGTCTGTAAGGATTCCTGACACACCATGTGGTGAACCCAACATGGTGCTAGGTGAAACAAGAATTCCTGGCATGTAGCGGCCACGTAGTAAAGCCAACATGGCACTGGCAGAGCACTCTGCTTGCAGTGTGGCTATGTGAATCCATGCCCATCCTTTCTCTTAAAAGGAGATGCCATGTGGCACTTCTTCCTCTCTCTTTCTCTTCCTCCTCTCCCTCTTTTCTCCAGGTACCTGCTTGGTAACTCTCTTGTATAAACTCTTCTGTCGTATCTCATAGTGTGTGTGCGTCTGATCTCATATGCAAAACCAACACCATCAGTCATGTGAACACACACACTTACATAAAATAAATATGCATCTTCTATGTGTCAGCTCAGTTTTCTCTAATTCTCTGACTTCCTGGCCCTCTCTGAGGTCTTTACAGTTAGTCCTAACAGTTTGCTATGGGAATACCCAGGTAAAAGAAGACCACAGAGAAAGCATCCTTTAAACCTCTGAATTAGAGCAAGAAGCATCAGAATTCAACGGAGTGAAAGACCACACTGTACTGCATTTATTTTCAAGACATTATATGATTTACAATGTCCTGGTATCACCATCAGGTAGCAGAAAATGTTCCTCAGTCATTCTTGGAATTATTTCTCAGGAATGCCAGTAGGAACGTATGCTTCTGGGAATCATGTGTACATGTGTGCACATATATACACACATATAACACACAGAGAGAAAGAGGGGATTATATTTCTAGTATTGAGGTCAGCTTCTCTTATGTTGAAGTATATAAGAAAATACAGAATCAGAGGTCTAGTATGCCACGAGGGAGTACACAGGATGGCACCTTCAGGGAAGGGGTGAATAATGGCTATGGGCTTCTGGCCAGTAACACATGTAGAGCAAATATGGGCATCTGACTCGATTTTGGATATTCTACTTTTTTTTTTCTTTTTTTCTTTTTTTTTTTTTTACACTAGAATTTGGACTTTGTAGATTCCAAAGACATTTACAGCCAGGATTGTGACTCCAAGTTGAGGGACTCATTTTAATACTGTTTCTCTTTTACAAGTGACAAGATATTCCTGACAGCTGAATGGAACATTGGCTTTTTAATTCACTCTGTATCCTTTTTAATTCACTCTGATAATTCAGTTGTATCCCTACAAGTAGACCCACAACAGCCTGCTTCCAATATTTGTGCCTTTTGCCATTGGGCAAATAAAACTGTATTTCACACACCAAGATTATCAAAGTTCATATTTTACAAGGGTGCTTGGTATAGGGCACCATATGAGCTACTCCAGAACACAGAGAAGGTGACAGAAGATATTATGGCTCTTGCTGTCCCTGAATTTATAATCTAGTCAGATATTTTCAAATCATTCAGTTCAGTGATGTATGGGCTTCTTGATCATGCTGAGACACTATAGTGGCTTATGGGAGAGAAGCATCCTGTGCTTGAGAGTGTATAGCAGTGAGCAAAAGACCAATCATGGAGGAGGTCAATGAGTAATTTTTCAAAGAAATTGAGGACATAAGCTAAACTGAAGCTTAAATCTTGTTTCAACATAAGAGAAGCTGACCTCAATACTAGAAATATAATCCCCTCTTTCTTTCTGTGTGTTATATGTGTGTATATATGTGCACACATGTACACATGATTCCCAGATGCTATCATTTTGGAATTTTGGGGGTTTTTGAGACTAGGTTGGTATCTTACAACCGTAGTGAGCCTCAGGGATGCACTTGTCTCTGCTTCCCAGCACTGGGATTATAAACTGTCTAAGCACTCACCAGGCCCAGTTATTTATTTATTTGTATGTTTTGTTTTGTTTTGTTTCTCAACATGCATTCTGGCCATCGGACTCAGGCCCTCAAACTGGCAAGGCAAGCACTTCCTGTCACTTAGCTGTCACTTGGACCATGTTCCTTTACTGAGCGAAGGCCTAGGAATCACACTATTACTGTTCTTGGTAACAGTGCTACACAATGGTCATGCATATGGCCCAGTTCTAAGGCAGTACTCAACAGAAAATTCCTATGGAGCAGCTCACAATCCTATACCCATCCACACTCCCATTTAAAATTTTATTTTTAGACAAAGTCTTATTTTGGGTTGGCCTAAACACCCAATGCTCCTGCTTCATTCAACTTCTTGAGTGTAAGTGACTACCAGCCTGGATTGCCATGCCTCCTTTCTGATTTATCTTTCTAACATTTAAATCTTTTGAAGGCAAGCAGATCAAAAACTCGAGGAAACATTTATCAGATTTTGCTTCCTGTATCTGCTTCCAAGCCAGCCACTCGTTTTCCTCCACTCCAGCCTCTACAGCCCCGTGTTTTTGACCTGGATTGCTGGCTTGTGCCAGCTTCTAGCCAGCTGCTATCCAGCTTTACTTTTTCACTTCTTGAAGAATCTACAGAGATGAATTCATTTCTAACCATTGCACCACTTTCTTCTATTTGAGCTGTCAGGACAAAGTTACTCTTAACCTTGAAAACATCTGGGTTTTATCAGACCAATCACTTGTTCCTCCTCATTGTCTATGGGACAACAAAAATCACTTCTTGATTTCTTTTCTACTTCCAAGAGATGGCTCAAATAAACTTTGTTATCATGAATGAGGAGAACAGTGCTTAATTAAGTCTGTGGCTTTCAGTCCTATTTTTAAAATGCTAGATTTTATTCACAACTTGGGAAATAATATTATTGACCCAGAAAAATCACAAGACTGAGAACAAGAGATAGAAATGGTCCAGACAACAAAGGCAATCAGATCTATTCATCTCAGCCAAACTAAGGGCCACTCATCTCCAAAATGAAATCATGTCCCTCATTTTGAGACTGACCCAAGGTTCACAAGCATCCCAGTCCTTTGTAAGAAAAACTCTTGGTGATGTCCATTTCTCCATTCACATTCCAAACCAGCTGGTGAATTCAAGATCCTTGATGAGGGATCAGCTTCCAGATGGCCCCTTCCTCTGCTGGAGTCCTCAGGTAGCCAAGCCCCTGGCCACCCTCGCATTATCCATCCCTTACCACTTCCCTTGGATGCAAGAGAACAATGCCAAGTAGCATTCTCTACCCTGCAATACAGAGCTTACACTGATGCTCCCACTAGCCCTACCCCCGCCCTACCCACCCTTACCCCAATCATAAAAATTTGAACCAATAATTTTATAAGCCCTTGGTGACATGCTAGCAAACAGCCCAAGTCTCAACCCTACTGGGAATAAATAGCCTTGCTGACCACTTTCCCAGTGTTTGTGTAATGGTAACAAGGAGCCCCCTTTCGGCAAGGAGGCAAATGCAATCTTTGTTTACGCATGAGCAGTTTAGAAACAGAAGTTCATGCTTAGCCTCCAGGGTGGTCCCATGTTGTCCTCCGGTTCCAGCCTTTGGGTGCGGACATAAGAGTTGCTGTTCACCTGCTTGAGGGACAGGAAGAGAAGAGCCTCAGGTTTAGGGAGGGCACAAATATAGATGGGAATTTTCCTGAGCCTCTGAGTATCCAGACCTGTTCTCAGAGAATGGGGACACAGATTTGAAAGAGTCTTGGGACATGCTTTGCTAGCCTGCTCACACACTCAAACAAGCAACAAGCTCTCAGGTGAGGGCATGAGAGAGCTAGGTCATAGAGGTGGTGTTTAGGTTTCCTGCCGACCATGGAACCCCCAAAGAAGTCTGCTTAGGCAAATTTGAAACTGTAGGTAGACCCGCGAATCCATGACAATGGAGATCACTACATGCTATCTTAAAAATTCCAAAACTTTTTCTGACAGTCTAAGCTAGCTACCCTATGTTGCGGATATGTGCCATTCGGAAAAAGACATCATTGCTGTGATATCCTTTCAAATAAAGGAAACAATGGAAATGTCTCACTACAGGGCAAGCAAATAATGTAGTAAATTTCTGCAAACATGGCCAAAGAGAGGCTGTAAAAATGTTTTCACCAGGAAACTGAAACATGATATTAAGGAAAAACAAAGAAAGAAACAAACAAAACAAACAACAAAAACAGCCATAGAACAGAATGGAAAACAGGAATCTGGTAACATTGTTAGCACAGAAAGGACACAGGGGAGGGTAGCTCACGCCTCCCGATGTCCCACCAGCCGTTGTCTGTCACAACTGGAGGGCGGTTACCTTCTGAGTTTTCTGTAGTGAGTTGTAATCGGAATTGGAAAGCGGCATGTTTAAACTTATTCTGATCGTATTGCCATTATTTATTTTATCCAAAATTTTAATTTGTAAAACTGACTTTCCATTACTAGATTATCTCTGTGTATGGTGTATTATTGTGTTTCCCTCAAGGGATGCACTGCAGCCTCATCAAACATCAAAAGATAACAGGTGTTTAGGGGCTTGAATATTAGCCTCTATCTTTGCCACATGCATTTGAATCATTGGCGTGATTGATGGTCAGGGAACTTTATGTAAATCTAAAGAAAAAGTGATGGTGGCTTCCCATTTGTGATGTAGGTCATTTGCATTTTAATGTCAGTGAGGTACAAACAGCCTGTGCTTCTGTTCTAGTTGCTGTTACATAATTATGCTGTCCAAATAAATTTACAAATTCAACTCAAAGAACACCGTAAAATGAACCAGAAAAATCCACTTATAATTCCAGAGCTGTCACTTCTGATTGGCGACTCTTCTCTGTGTTACTACTCCTCCCTGCGCCTTGATTTTATTTTTTGACCAAAGGATGTTAATAATAGTATCAATGTGAATTGTTTGAAGGTCAAATGGTCTTTGTGGCATGGGTTGTAAATGTCTACCTAGAGGTTTTGTTTGTTTGTTTGTTTGTTTGTTTGTTTGTTTGTTTGTATCTGCTTCTTGTTTGTTTAAGAACTGAGGATTGAACCCAGGACTTTCTGCATACTAGCTAAACACTTTACCTGATCTATCCAGTCATTTTTTAGGTTACACTTATGTGTTTATTTTGTGTGTGGCTGTTTTATGTAGTGTGCATGTGCACAGTCTGAGGGAGTCAGTGCTCTCCTCCCTCCAGCTCCAAAGGATTAAAGCCAGATTGTCAGGTGAGACAGCAAGCACCAGGTCCCTTTACTGCGCTGAGCCACCTGGGAACGCACAAAGGCCAGCATAGGCACACTGGGCATGCTCTGCAGTGTAGTGCCCACAGAGGCCAGCATAGGCACACTGGGCATGCTCTGCAGTGTAGTGCCCACAGAGGCCAGCATAGGCACACTGGGCATGCTCTGCAGTGTAGTGCCCACAGAGGCCAGCATAGACACACTGGAAATGCTCTGCAGTGTAATGCCCAAGGGGCCAGCATAGGCACACTGGGCATGCTCTGTAGTGTAGTGCCCACAGAGGCCAGAATAGACACACTGGAAATGCTCTGCAGTGTAGTGTCCACAGCGGCCAGCATAGGCACTGATTCACCCAGCATTGGAGTGGCAGATGGTTGTGATTGCTGAATTGTGCTGAGCACTGAGCTCAGGTCTTTGGCAAGAACAGCCAGTTCTCTTAACCATGGAGTCATTCTCCAAATCTTTTTTTCTTTCAAGACAGGATTTCTCTGTGTAACAGTCCTGGATATCCTGGAACTCACTCTGTAGACCAGGCTGGCATTGAACTCAGAGATCTGTTTGCCTCTGCTTCCTGAGTGCTGGGATTAAAGGCGTGTTCCACCATAGCTGGACAATTTCTTTCTTAAGGAAAGATTCTAGAGTACAATGTTAAGAATACTGGCTGCTCTTTCAGAAGACCAGGATTCAATTCCTATTATCTACATGGAGGTTCACAACCACCTGTAACTCCAATTTCAGAGGTCCTAACACCTTTCTGGCTTCTAAGCGCACTGGGTACACATATGGTGCACAGACATACACACAGCAAAACACCTATACACATAAAATAAAAGTGAATTAAAACTAAAATTGAAAAACTCACTGGGTCCAATTAGTGCTTATATGTGCATAAGCGTGAAACCATCTATTGGAACATGGGCAACCTTCCAATGGACACACCCCTAAAAGAAGAGTTCCCCTGCCGCCAGAAGCTACCAACTGCCAACAGTTCCTTAGCTAAGGTGGTAAGACTCTAAGCCAGCCAAACTTACAAGATACGTCGGGAGATACTCACAGTACCCCAGTCCTGTCATTAAAATTTTTATCAAGCCCTCTGAAGTACTGATGGCATGTAACTTCCTTATTGAGCAAAGGGGGCAAAGCAATGGGGTCTGTGGGGTGTGTGTTTAGGACTGACTGGAACATAAGGAGATGGCCGAACACCATCAGCACCACAGGCAAAAGTGACTCCTAGAAGGTTTCCAAAGCACTGGGCAAGAGGAGCGTGTTCAGGGATGCGTGTGATCTTCCTCTTGGGACCTCCAGAGCTCATAGGAGAGGACTAGAGCTGTTCTAGACGCAGCCAGAGGATGGAGGACATAATGCATAGAAAATAGTTTGACTGATTTCTTTTTCTTAGAAAACAGAGCAGCAAAGCCCTGAAAGTAAGAAAACACAAACGTTTTAATTTTTTAAATCTTAAAATAAAAGTTGTTCTAGCTCATCATGTGAGTCACAGACTGTCATTGTGCTTCCCATAGGAACTTTGAACAGTAAAGCTGTGATAGTGACTCTGGGTCAGAAGGCAAAAGGGAATAGCTTTCTTTTTATTTGAAATTGGGCTTGGTCACAGGCAGTAGAAAACTACAAAGTAACAGGGTTTTTTTTTTTAAATCTATGCATGACTTATATATTTTATTACTCTATTGTCTTTTTTAAAAAAATATTTATTTTTCAAAAATAGGTCATTTTCCCATGTATCCCCTGCTCACCCATCCTTTCCTCCTCCCAATTCCTTCCAGTCGGCCTTCAGCCTCCCCCTACCCCATCTCCCATCCCTTCCTCAAAAAGGGCAGGAAGTTCCAAGGTGGGTCAGCTCAGCATGGCACATCCTCTCCAGGCAGGTCCGATTTCCTCATTCCAATATCAAGACTGGGTTAGGCGCTCCTCTGCAGGGAATGGGCTCAAAGATGCCAGTTCATTTACAGGAACACAGTCTGATCCCTCCCCTCCAGGCTCCACATACTGCCTATGCCAATGGACAGGTGCCTACACGGAAGGCCTAGCTCTTTTTCCCATGATCCCCTAGGAGCTATTCTTGATTCAGTGAGATCCCCAGAGTGCCAGCCAGCCATCTCTGTGGACTTCTCCTCACAATTCCTATCCCCTTGCTTATATAGACCCTCCTTCCAGCTGGAAGCGGAGCTTGGCCCAGAGCTCACCCATGGATCTCCTCCTCTACTTCCATTCATTGTTGGGTGTAGGTTCTGTGATGACACTTAGGGTGCTTATTCATTTGATATTAGGGGAAATCCTGCTTAGGCATCCCCTCCATTATTGGTTGAGGACTTAGCCAAGGGCATCCTGTGGGTTGTTGGGGGTTTCCCTAGCACTCGGTCTTTTTCCAACCCCACATTAGCTTCCTCTATCAAGATGTCCATCTCTCTTTTTCTCCCTCTCTGTTGCTTCTCTCACTCAACCATCTCCTCTCATGATTTGTTCCCACCTCTCCTTGGTTGCTACCTGCTATGATCCCAATTTGCTATTGAGATCTTCTTTATTTTCTCTTCCTACAGGAATCCCTGGATGTCTCTCTTAAGTTCCTTCGGATCCCAAGCTGTTCAGGGGTTGTGCTTTGCAGCTTGAGTATTCTTTGCTTTTTGTCTAAAATCTACTTATGAGTGAGTACATCCTGTGCCTATCTTTCTGGGCTTGTGATACCTTGCTCAGGAGGATATTCTCCAAATCCATTTATTTGCCTGGAATTTTTAGGATGTCATTTTTTTTTCTGCTGAGTAGTATTCCATTGTGTAGATGTGACACAGTTTGTTAATCCATTCTTCAGTTGAGGGGTTGTTTCCATGTTCTTGAAGCAAGGTAAATGTCTGCATCCCTGCCACAGTCCTTTGTAACTGGGTAGCACAAGCCTGGAAAGTAATGCTTACAAGCTGACATCCTCAGTGCATGTATGAGTTTTGCTTCCAAGGCCACTGTGTAGTCCAAAACAGCTGCTGGGGCTCCAGACATCACGTTTTTAAGACATAAAGAGAACAACCAAAGGAGGAAAAGGACTCTTTCCTGTTGTCTATGCTCTTAAGAAAATGCCTTGAGGGGGCTGGAGAGATGGCTCAGCGGTTAAGAGCACCGTCTGCTCTTCCAGAGGACTGGGGTTCAATTCCCAGCACCCACATGGCAGCTAACAACTGTCTGTAGTTCCAGTTCCAGGCAAACACCAAGGCAAATAAATAAATAAATAAATAAATAAATAAATAAATAAATAAATAAAAGTGTTTAAAAAAAAAGAAAGAAAATGCCTTGAAAGTCTTGTTCAGCACATTAATTTATGTCTTACTGACCACAGCTTTGTGATGTGGCCATGTTAGGCTGCAAGAATAACCAGGGATAACCAGCAAATACAATATTTAGCACCCAGATAAACCGTTTTTAAGAAGAAAGAAATGGGGGCTGGAGAGATGGCTCAGCGGTTAAGAGCACCGTCTGCTCTTCCAGAGGACCTGGGTTCAATTCCCAGCACCCACATGGCAGCTAACAACTGTCTGTAGTTCCAGTTCCGGGCAAACACCAAGGCAAGCAAATAAATAAATAAATAAAGTTAAAAAAAAGAAGAAGAAAGAAATGGGTTGGAGATATATGTATCTCAGTTGGGAGGGTACATACCTAGCTTGCAGAAAATCCTTGGTTCCATCCACAGCACCACATAGAACCTGGCATGGTAGTGCACACCTATCATCTCAGTGCTGGAGAAGTTGAGGCAGGACTCTCAGGCGGTTCTTGGCTCCATAAAAAATTTGAGGCTACCATGGGCTTTAAGAGGTATCACAGCACATAATGGGAGGAAAAAAGGTAGATCAATATAAGAAGATATCTAACCTTAACCTCTACTCACACAAACACACATGAATACACTTTTGTACATTCATATGTACACACACATTTTTATAATTTATTTTTATTTTTTGAACACTGATGTCTTGTTTGCAAGTAGATCTGTGTGAGGATGCCAGATCCCCTGGAACCTGAAGTTTCAAACAATTGTGAGCTGCCATGTAGGTTCTGGGAATTGAACCCAGAACCTTTGGAAAAACACTGAGCCATCTCTTCAGCCCCTTTGCCTTAACTGGGAAACCCAACTATAGTCTCCCATTTGTAACCTGAAGATCAGAAAACCTGGTGGGTGTCAGGTTCAGCCAAATTCAGATAACCTGAGAACTAGGAGATCAATGGAATAAATCCCAAAAAGAGTCAGCAGAAGATGAAATGTTCCTTATATACAAAACACATACTTTAAAAATGTACTTATATAACATAGTTCTGCATACAATGCATAGGCAAAATGAATATTTAAAAATAAACTAAAAAAAAGAAAACAGCTTCAGGTAAAATAGAGTTGCTACACTTCCCCCACCTACAGCTTCCTGAGAATCACATCGTTCTGCATTGAATGAATTATTTGGGTCCTTGTATACAATTTTAACTCCTCCATGAAAATAATTGGAGATAATTGTTTGGCAGTTCCTTATTATTCCAAGCAATAATAGTCTATACCTAAGTAAAAAGAAGAACACAAAAGAGGGAAAGGAGCGGCGCGGGACTGACAAAGAGAACTGGTATGGGCCTCTGAGATGATTCAGCTTAGGCCTGTGTGTGAAGCAGTCTGCCTGCATGGTAGCCTGAGCCTCCCGTAACGGAACTGTAGAGTTCCTGCTGTAGAATCCACACGTTACAGAAATGGATCAGACTTCCTGAGATCTGTATACTATAATTTTCTATATCTTCTATTTTCATAAGCAATGAAATCAATAAAGTACTAAGATCTAGGGAAATGGGTTGTTGTGTCCAGAGGTCAAGGTCTTTATTGACAAATTGACTTCAAAATGGCCATCTCCATTTGTGAGAGGCAATGAGGAGACCCACCATCTTCACAAATTTTCTCAGTTCTGAGCTTTACTCCTTGCAAACCTCCAGATGACTTTAGGGCTCACTCAGCCCAGACATGGAGACATCTTCCTCGGTTTTGGATGCTATTAAGTCTTTACACTTGCAAAGAACGCATTTCCTAACATACCAGAAGTTGACAATCCAAAGCAATCTAGAAGAGAGAGCTGGGAAATCAAATTCTACCACCAGCTAGCTACCTTTTCCCTTTCTTCAGCTGCCCTGTGTAAAAACAGGGAGCCTGGAGTAGATGCGATGTGTTAATCTCTCCGCTATGCAGAAATTCTGCAATGAAAATGCCCATCAGCCCTGGGATGTGTTCTTGTTTAACTTTCAGCCCTCTCCTTGATGATATGGTCAAGTTTGAAAAGAACTGGGTTCAGTGCCTCTTTTTTTTCTTGTTTCTTTACCTTTCTCAAAATGGAACTTCTCCTTTAAACCATTGCTCAAATGGATGGCTGGATGGCTATCTGGCTAGTCCATTGCTTCAGAAATGGTACCATAATTGCCAACACTTCAGTGCCTTCTCCTGAGTAGACCGATTGTGAAGCAAACCTTTGAAGGTTAATCTCTTCTGCTCAGTTAGATAACAAGAATTTAAAACAATCTTAAAATGTTACAAGATGCTACATATTGTGCTTTTAAAACTTTTTTTTATTATTTTATGTGAATTGGTGTTTTGCCTGCATATATAACTGTGTAAGGGTGTCAGATCTTGGAATTACAGACAGTTGTTAGCTGCCCTGTGGATACTGGGAATCGAACTCAGGCCCTCCAGAAGAACAGTCAGTGCTTCTAACCACTGAGACATCTCTCTAGCCCCCATATGGTGTTTTTAATGGAGTTTCAGGTATTTGGGGGTTCGTTCAGATTCCTTTGGCATCTTGAAAGTTCTCCTGAAATTGGTGTGACTTTTCCAGTTCCTCTTCAGTTTCCAAATACTTAACACTAAGAAGGTGCTTTTCAGGGTTTCACAGGTCAAGGACACACACTTCTGTCCCGCTGGTAGGTCAGAGAGGATATTGGTCCTTTGCCTGTATATTGCCTTTTAAACTCACTGCCCTGGAAACTCGAGATGATGTCATGGCCCCTTGGTTTCTTAAGCATTCACCTACTTTGCCTAATTAAAGTGTTGAAGTCCCAGTCTGTAAGTTTCTTTAGCATTCTTGCTTTCCAGGAAGCTAAGAATGAAAATATATCTGTTGAGAGTAAATCATCTCAAGATGCAAAAACCACGTAATCCCAGAAGAGAAAGTCTGTAAGGGGCACTGTGTCTCCCCATCTTTTGCAACATGGTCTAGAGTAATAATTGCTGGCTTCAGAATTAACATTTTTCCGCTGTGCTGGAAACCTTCCTATGGCCTTACTAAGATCATACTTATTCAGGTGCTTTACTGTCCAGCTACTTTTCTAGTCCCTATAATTAAATTTACAGCTCCTACCAGGTTAGCTTTGGAAAAATCATGTCACCTTTTAAGCCTCAGTTTCAGTTTCCTCATTGTTAAAATGGTTTGGTAAAAATAGACTTTGAAGATTTGTTGGGTTTAGAGGTAATGTGTCTTAAGTGTAAACAAGCTTTAAATTTCTCTCTCTCTCTCTCTTTCTCTCTTTCTCTCTCTCTCTCTCTCTCTCTCTCTCTCTCTCTCTCTCTCTCGGTGTGTGTGTGTGTGTGTGTGTGTGTGTGTGTGTGTGTGTGTGTGAGAGAGAGAGAGAGAGAGAGAGAGAGAGAGAGAGAGAGAGAGATGCCTTCACGTTGGAGTTACAGCTGACATGGATGTTGGGGAATGAATTCTGTTCTTCTGGAAGAGTAGCAATCACTTTTAGCCATGGAGCCATCTGTTTTGGATCCCCAAAATGATTTTAAAAGTTACCCTTCTATTGTTGGATGTTTCTGATTGTTAATTATTGTTTTATCATCTCTCTGCTTTGAGTCACACAAACCTGTCACTTCTTCTTTCAGGAAGCACAGAAAGCATGTGGTCCTGGAACCAGGCACATTAGTGCCTCACCATGAAAGGAACCCAAGTTCCTCTCCTAGGTCTGGAGAACACAAGACCAGGCTGGAACAAACAGAGCAAGCAAACAAGAAGCACAAACGCCATCATCTAAGAGCTTCTGAAAAGCCATAATTTACTATTTTCTCAGTGATGGACATTATGGATATGACTATAGTTAGGTATGTGCCAAATCTACACAAGACTACATTGTGGCAAGGCTACATTGAGAAGAGCCATGGAAAATGGAGGGAGGGAGGAGGGTGAATTTAAGGAATAAGAAGTCAGCAAAAAAAAAAAAAAAAAAAAAGTCTGAGAAGCCAGGATGAAGCAGAATTATCCTCTTTCTGGAAATAGAAATAATTTCCTTCCAAGAGAGGCAGCTGGAAAGGTTGAAAATTCTCATTTCTAATTGTTTGCATGCATAATTTAAAAAAATAAAGTAACAGGAAAAAGCAACCAAGTGAGAAATATTAATCATGACACTTCTGAAGTAGGCCTCTTTCAACAAACCAAACTCACTTTAAGGAAGAAATCACATCTTACTTATTCAACATGAATATCTTTTCTTGTTTAAAAAGATAGTCCTCAATAAAAAAAAAAAAAGTTATTCCTAGTCCTCAGAATAATATCAGGAAGTCAAAATTTAATGAAATATGAGGTGCACTGAGAGCTTTGGTTTCTTGGTTGAAAAGTAATTTTCTTATAATCAAAAGGACTCATGAAATGGCATTTTGTCTGCAGCTTTCACACTGTCACGATATAAACAGTGGGAAGTTCCGTCATCATTCCTTCCTCCGTCTTGCCTTCTTGCACTCCCAGACAACTCTGCCTGTGTTCTCTTTCCTTACATTACTTATATTTAAAATTTTTTTAAAAAACTTTATTTTTATATCATGTATATGAATGTTTTCCTTTCATGCATAGAGGCACACTACATGCGTACTTGATGCCCTCAGAGAAAAATAAATGGGCATCTACAACCTAGTTATGAAAGTTAACATACCCCATAAAGCTGCTTTTTGGGGGGGGCGCTTGAAACTTGACAGGAAGATCAAACTGACCAAGATTCCCAGAGGTCTGCCTGCCCCTGCCTTGTGAATGTTGTGATTAAAAGTGTGAGAAACTATGCCTACTAAAAAAATGGGCATCACATCCCCTAACACTGGAGTTACAGATGTCCGTGAGCAACTATGTGAATACTGGGATCCTAAACCTGGTCCTTCTGCAAGAGAAGCAAGTGCTCTTAGGCACTGGGCAATCTCTCTAGTCCCAGATTTGTCTTTTCTGGAGTTTTAGAACAGACTGAAATACATTGAGGTGGTTTGAATGAGAAATGACTTTCATAGCTGAGATATTTTAACACTTGGCCTCCAGTTGATGGTGCTGTTTGGGAAGGCTGTGGAGCCTTTAGGAGGTGGAGAAATGGCATCACTGGGTGGGTGGGGTTGGAGAGATTTGAGGTGTCTTCTAATCACTCTCTGAAGCTTTGTGAAGCTGAAGATGTTCTCTCTCAGCTTCCTGCTCTGGCCACAAAGCCTGCCCTTACTGCACTGCCTCCCTGACCTGATAGACTTTTATTCCTCTCAACCTGGAAGCCTCCATAAACCTTTTCTTTTGTAAGTTGTTTTGATTGTGATATTTTAATCACAGCAACAGAAATGTAACTAACACACATATAAACTGTACTCCTTAACTTCTGGTTTCTCACTCTGCAGTCAAATACAACCCCAAGCTCGCTCCGTACTCCTCCTGGCTCAGCCTCCTAAGTGGTGAAATCACAGGAGTGAGGCACTCAGCCTGTGTGTTTCTGGCTTCATTCTAGCAGGTTCTGGTTTTGTCCCTGTTTTCAGTCCCACTGAAATTTAATATAAAAGTATTTTTAACACCTCTGGACAGTCAGTGGGTGCTGTCGTTCTTCATGTATCTTGATTATAGCTCCGCTTCCATCCCAGAGAAACTCTCTGTGGTCAATTATCAAAAAGGGAACAAGGAACTGAGTGGAATCTGCTGCTTCTAGGTAACCCAGCTCAGTTGCTTAGCAACAAACTAAAAAACTGTATTAGTTTAGTGAATTCTGAACAAAAAGGTAATCATCTTTTATCCCCAGATAGATTAGAGATGATGTTATTCCAAGTGAAGTGTGGGGGAAATAAAAACCATGGAAATAGAAAGGAAACACATTTGGTAAATAAAGATATCGCCTGTGCTCACACCTCTGGGTCTCACTAAGTGTTCTGTGAATGCTAAAGAATCTGTATTTATTTTAAATACCATAGAAGAGCATTTAAAATTAAATGCCATGCAAGAGGATGCAAAACATCTTTTAAAAGATACAAAAAGGTGATGCAGGAAATAATTTTCAATTCAAGTTTGAAATAGAAAAAGTCACTTGACTCTTGGTTAATGTTTTTTTTTCTGCAGAAAATCAATCAGATGCAGAGGGGGAAATTTTGTCCTCTGTGTGGCTCCTTCCAAGTAGAAGTCAAAATTCCAGCAGAGCCTATTATCCTATTTACCATATTGGGTGAGTAACCACTTCCCCACCATACAGGCAACTGACACACTTTTTTGTTCATGAGAATTCTAAGTCTGAAAAGAGGATTGTCAGGCTGGGGAGATGGGTCATTTGGTAAAGTGTCTGTGGAGTGAGTAACTGGACTTAAGTTTGGATTACCAGTGACACACAGATGGATGGACGGACGGACAGATGGACAAACACACACACATACAGACACACACACACACACACACAAACCAGGTGTTATGGTACATGTCTGTAATCTCAGTGTGTGTGGGGAAGGTGGAATCAGGGGACCCCTGTGGGGCTCACTGGCCACAGTGCCTCGCTCACTAACCAAATGATTAGCCCCAGGTCAGTGAGAGTCTTTATCTCAGAAAACAAGGTGAAGAACTTTTGGGGAAGACACTCAACATTAACTTCCGGCTTCCACAGGTATATGCACATAAGTTAACCTGCACCCACAAGCACACAGTATTGTGTGCACACACTACACATGCAGAGCATTGTTTGACAATCTTGCAGAGAAAAGTTCCCTGGGTTTGGTTTTTAGTTTTCTTTTCTTACATCCTTTTCATTACTAGCTCCTCTTCCCAGCATCTGACAATATCACCCCAAACAAACAAACAAACAAACACACAAACAAGCAAACTCAGCTGAGAATCATGTTTTTAATGAGCAGAATACCCCCAGCCATTTAATGCTATGTCCAGTAATCAGAGATTATTTTCACTTAGTTTTATCATGATGAAGACAAAAAATTCCCAGCACTCCTGCTTTTCACCTGCTCTCCGGGTGGGGCCTCCTTGTCAGTCGTGACAAGATTCCATGTTTCAAACGCGCCTCAAGGGAACGATATGAAGCTATAGTTATGTGGCTTGGGTCAGTACTGAGCATCGGGTAAAAGGCAGCTTTGTAGTCTCATAGGGATAGTGACGATTTCCTAGAAATTCTGATTATACTTCCCCCTTTCTGACATTATTAGGATTACTTCTTCATCAGTGTGTCAAAGGAAATTACACACAGGGACATACCTTCCTGATAATGTGTACATGTGTGTATGTATGTATTTATTTATGTATGTATTTCATCTCATTTTAAAGGTTCTGTTCTTTTCTGGTTTTGAGTTGTAAAAGACATGCACATGTGGTATGAATTGGGCATGCTGTGAAAACATGCCAAAGCTCATGAATGAAGGAGATTGTAAAATCAAAGTACACCCTCTCCAATTAATGATAATGTGACTGCTACTGCGGGCTGGGAAAGCCAACTGTCATCAAAGAGCGGAGATGTGACAACCTGTGAATGACGACGTGTCCAGTTTTTACCTGCTGCGTGTGACGTTTTATGGCTGTGGTTTCTGCTCAGGGAGATTTGTCTACCAGAAGAACAGACCCAATAGAATAGCGTGGTTTCTTACATTACCACACTCTGAGTCACAGTGACCACATTTACAGCAGTTTACTCACATCTGTTTCTCTCTGAGCTCAAAAGACTTGTGACTCTCAGAGGCTGGTCTTGTCTATATATTTCAACGTACACAAAAGGAGAGATACATCTCTTGCTTAATTTTTAGCTTTGTGCTCATGAGGGATAAGTAATAGTGGAAAAAATAACTAAGGTGATTTCTGAAGAATGACATGTGAAATAAGAGTTGTGCCAGTCAGAAACTAAGAGTGTCTTGGGGTCGGGGAGTGAATAACAGCTCTCAGGACAGCAATAAAATGGAAATTAGAAACTGCTGCATGGGGGGAATGTGAGCCAGTTAGAGCAGCAGTGATGGAGTTTCCCTGGCACATGTGGCTAGCCTGGGTAGCATGCTAAGCTCACCAGTATTTGCTAACTGCTTCTTGTGTGTTAAAGCCTCAAGAACACTAATGTCCAGTTCTTCAGAAATTGCTTTCTCAAAGATTCTTCAGGATCCTGCACGTTATGCTAGAGTGTGTACAGGACATGGATGCTGGGTAAGCTCCAGTGTCCTGAGTGCTCTGGCCAGAGCCAGGGATGGCTTGGAGCAAAGACTATGATATTTAAAAGCACTGAAACCAGAGGCCAGAGAGATGACTCAGCAGCTAAGAGCACCTGCTGCTGTTCTTACACTGGATCCCAGCTTGATTCCAGCACCTGCCTCTGGTGACTTAAAACTCTTATAATTCCAGGCTTGGGGATCTGACATCCTCTTATGCCTTCAAGGACATCTACATTTACATGAAATATGTTTGTGTGGATATACACACAGCCACACAAATAAAAACAAGTCTCTCTCTCTCCACAATCACTAAAAAGTTTTTGGTAATAAGTTTCTTTGAAGATTTATTGCGATGCTGGTAAGAGCGGGCCTGTGGAATTGCTGTCTTGGTATGTATGGTCTGGAATGAGCTTAAAGCAGGGTTAGTGAAGATTATAAATAGAGAGACTGTAAGTTAAGAAATGAGTATGTGGGGGGCTGGAGAGATGGCTCAGAGGTTAAGAGCACTGGCTGTTCTTCCGGAGGTCCTGAGTTCAATTCCCAACAACCACATGGTGGCTCACAACCATCTATGATGACATCTGATACCGTCTTCTGTATACATAACAAATAAATAAATTAAAGAAAAAGAAATGAGTATGTGAATAAAGGAAATAGTCAGAAATAAAAACCAGTATTGGGGAATTGTTGGCAATACAGAGGGGCTATAGGACCATATCGCTGACTCAGGAAGCAGATGGGGAGGGAGTCAAGGAGAAGCTAATGGAGATACACCAGAGTGTCCTTGTCCCCAGAGTTTGTGTTCTGGGTTGGGGAGGTGGCATGAGAGGCAATAGTCATCCACATGTGGAGTTTTCACATAGCTGTATCCACTCAGGTGCTCAGATACTTCCATGATACTTCCTGGTGACACCAGGGTTTCTGCAGTCAAAACCAGTTCCGCACACAGCAACATCTTCCAGGGGTGTCTATGGCTGAGACAGACAGTGACCTCTCAACTGGACAGTCTTATTGATATCAGAGCATGAATGGTAGCTGAAACATTTTCAATCTCTCCATCTGCCACAGACTCTTACAACTTCTCTCAAATCTGAGAAGCCAGAAAAACCAGATTGTAAGAACAGAGCTGGCTTTGGATTTGCCAGAACAGCGTTGTGTGGGTCAAGAGTGGATGTGTTTCTCCAGCTTGACACTGGTAGCACTTGTGTCTGGCTGGATCTCTACCAAGGAGGCTGTCCTGTGTCCTTGAGGATATTGAGGAGCACCCTGGGCCTCTGCCCACTGAACGTCAGTGACACATCTTCCCCTGAGTGTTGACAATCAGGAGTCCCTTGATGTTATACCTAATGATCCAAAACCAGCCCTTGTTGGCAACCATTGTTGGAGCATGTTTGGACATGTTGATAATGTTCTCCACATTGTGTAATTGCTGTCACTAAAGCCAGGAGTATGTTGCAGAGACAAGGCTGAGTGAGTCCAAAGGCTGACCTTTCTGCTCTAGCCTTCATTACTTTTTAACTGGGAGTGGTCATGGGAGAAAATGATCAACTACTCTCTTACCTTGGTGTTCCTTGTGTCTAGTAAATTAAAATCACTTGTGTGTGTGTGTGTGTGTGTGTGTGATACCTGAGTGTGAGTAGTGCATAGACACCTTTGAAAGTCATTTGATATCAAGTGTCTTCCTTAAGCCCTCTCTATTTCTTGAGACAGGGCAGCCCATTGAACTTGGAGCTTGCCAGTTCATCTAGACTAGCTGGCTGCCCAGTAAGCGTCCGGCAGGCATCCTCCCGTCTGTCTCTTCTCAGTGCTGGAATTAGAGCATCTGCCGCTTTGCTTTTACATGAGGGCTAGGGATCCTAGCACAGCGCCGGTCTTGGAGCTTGCACAGAAAGTATTTTACTCACTGAATATTCTCCCCAGATTCTTAACATCACCTCTCACTTTCACATCCTATTAGTAGGAATAGGGTTGCTTTAGGCTTCTAGTAAGAAGGGAAAGCAACTGTCCAGATACGTCAGAGAATGGCTTCCAGCCCAGAAGAAAGGAAAGAGCTGATGGAGGAGGAGCCAGCGGGAAAGGCTGTGTGAGCTTCCCATGCCCTCCCTTCCCCTTCCTTCCTTCTTCCTCCTTCCCTTTATCCCTCCTCCCCTCCCCTGCCCTCCCCTATATTCCCTTCCCAAGTCCTCTCCTCCTCTTCCCCCCCTCCCTTCCCCTCTTCTGCCCTCCGCTCCCCAGCCTTCCCCTCCCCCGTCCTTTTCTCCCCTCCGTCATCTTTTCTGGTCCCCTTTCTGTCATTCTTGGGTTCTCAGGCACCTAGCAATGAGCACTTGAAGGAAAAAGAGAAACCCTAAGAGGTGACTAACCATGATTAGGTATATTTTGGTTTTTTTTTTCTTTTACTTTTTTATATTTGTAAGGCTTCAAAAATTTTACCCAACTTATAGAGGTCAGATACTCATATGCACACATGCGGGAAATGCGTATATTTCCAGGAATTAGTCCACTTGAAGTAATTAGCCCACAATGCCAAAGACATTCTGCCTCCAGAGGTTGTTATGAAGAGGAAGTGACACTCATCACACAGATTCTAGCTTCAGATAACAGACAGAAGGCCACTGCAGGCATCCTAGTTTGAATAGAAATTAGTAAAAGTTAAACAGGAAGTCGTGTGTGCTTTGGGTACCTTAGTTTGTGAAAGGAACGACCTGCTTTCCCCTCCTGAGTGGGAGACAATTGTTCTGTTTTGGTCAGAGCACAGTGGCTTGGTCAGAACCCACAAGCTTTGCAGACATGGTGAGCTGAGGATTCAGGGCAGCATCTGAGGTGTCTCAGCTGGTGTCGTATCTGTGAAACTATGATTTACTTTGAACACTCATGCTGTTTATACACCTGCAGAGTTTATCCTATAATAAGAAAGGTCACAAAAAGAGAATGTTTGGGGGCTGAGAGGGTAGTTCAGTTGGTAAACTGCCATGCAAATGTGAAGGTGTGAGTTTGATCTTCAGAAGCTGCATTTTTTTTTTTTAAGTCCAGCATACTATTTATGATACCAGTACTGCAGTGACTAAAACAAGAGGATTTCTGGGACTTGCTGGCTTGCCAGTCCAGCCTGATTGGAGAACCCCACAAGCCAGCAAGACCACCCCTCTCATCTGAAAAGCAAGCAAAACCATAAAACCCAAGAGGAATAGCTCACAAGGGGTGACACTGGAGTTGATCTCTGCCCCTCCCCACGTACATGAACATAAGTCTTCACACATACCCAAATATACATACCCACATACTGTGGTGACACATGGAGTGATCGAGAAAAGAAAAGCAGACAACTAATAAAATAGAAATAGGCCAATAAACCAAGTCTGCAGGGCACATCATCAAGGTCACACGGTGAAGAGAGTATAACCTCCTTTAGAGATGCATTTTACTGAAGAAGCTAATATCTCTCCATTTTCAGAGATCTTTTCTGCACATGAGTCTAGTATAACAACCACTCATAACATTTCAAAATATTTGTAGAAATTCACACTAAGCCAATTAACAACCACTTACAACTGAAGTAAAGAGCTAGTATAAGTCCTGATATCTTTTAGGACTGTGGTCAGAGTAAAAGAAAGTGACTTCAGTGCCAGCATCTTAAACATTGTAAGGAAATAAAACAGTTGAAAGCTTACAGTTTTTGTACTCTAGTAGACAATTAACCATCTTGGTCATCTGACCATTACCTGTGAGGACTGGGAAGAGATGCTCAGGTTGTTCTTATCCCTGGCATCTAGCTCATAGTGGCTTTTGGTCCTTTCAGCATCTTCACCAGTTTCTATTACCCTCCAGCTGTGTTAGTGTGAGTACGGACAGCCCCATAGATGTGTGGATTTCAATACTTGGTCCCCGGTCAGTAGAACTGTTTGGGAAGAATAAGGAGGTGTGTCCTTGCTGGAGGAGGCTTGCCTCTGGGAGCTGACTTTGAGGCTTCAAAAGACTCCTGCATTTCCCAGTATGCCCCCCCACCCCCCTCATAGTTGCGGATCAAGATGTGAATTCTCTGCTGTTTCTTCACTCGGCTGTCACAGGCTCTAGCCTTTTGAAACTCTAAGTCAAATTATACACTTTCTTTTATAAGTTGCCTTGACCACAGTGTTTTATTACAGCAATGGAAAAGTAATTAAGTCAGAAATACTATGTTTTTCACATATTAAGTGCTCCCCTGACTGTGTGACCATGAGAAGTAGCTGGACCTCTTGAGCTTCTGTTTCCTCATCTAAACCCCTGGGGTGAAACTTTTGTACCCATGCCTAGAAGACCCCTAAAGACCACCAGGGAGCTGGACTCGATGCAAACGCATGAGGGTTTTATTGCTATGAACAGGTTCCAAATGAACCTGGGTCCATAACCTTTGTTCAGACACAGAAGAGTGTTATCAGCCTTGAGCCCTGAGGAAAGGGGGTTTTAAAGAAAGGCCCACGTAAGTGGAGTGTTGCACGTCTTGGCATTCCAGGATTGGACAAAGGGGTACAAGATACAGTAGCTATTGGCTAAACTTTCTGGACTGAACCTAACTTTTGAATTTATTGGCTGTAGGTGCACATACCTGGACCCCACCCTCAGGTACCAAAGTTTCTCTGAAACAGAGCTTTGTAAAGATAAATCCATGGCTTCACAAAACCTTGTTACCAACACTGGTCCATGGGATGCCTTTGCAGTGCTGCATTCTCTCTGGCATCTCTCACTCCTCTCTCAGGGTCCTGTCCTTGGTCCCTCACTACTGAATCTGCAGCAGAACCTGTGCTCCAGCCACCAGACAAAGAAACAGTATAATACATCTAGATGGTTATGTGATAAGTGGCTGGATATCTATATGTCCCACTAACAATTCAACATTACCAGGAATTTTGTTCATGAGGGACCCTATGAACAAGGAACAGTTCTACTGGCTGACAGTGGTGCTTCCCATCCAGGTAAAAACTTAAGTGCCCAGAAGCCAGAATTTAAAATCTACACTTTAGGCTGTAGAGATGGCTCAGTGGTTAGGAGCATTGCTGCTCTTCCAGAGGACCCTGATTCAGTTCCCAGCACTATGATGAGGTAGCTCATATAGTCTGTAACCCCAGTTCCTGGGGATCCATCCATATTCTCTATATCTGAGATACTGAAGTAGTGTTCTCTAATATATACATTTTTAAAGACAGGAGCTTGAGACGATTGGTTGCCAAGCTGTATCTAGAAAGAAACAGCTGGGATCAGCATAAAGAACCAGATTCTTGGCAGGAAACGGACAAGAGACAGGAAAAGGAGAAACTATCTGAGGCTTAGCTTGGCCTGGCTCTGGTTGGTCCCAAGGCTGACCCTGTTTTTCACAGGAACAATCTGTAGTGTCTGGCTACCTCATATCAGTCCTAGTAGCCACGGTACCTGAAGCACTGTCCTCACAGTGGGCGGAGCTGGGTAGGTGCATTGGGAACTGTCAGTAACAACTTTGGCAGCTACTGTGGGATCCCCTGGCTCAAGGCCAGCAGTTCCTGCAAAGAGTCATAAATCATCAATGTTAAAACTATTACTGTGTACATGGATGGTTCAGTCATTTTTCCAAAGGCCTTCAGCCTCATGCTGAGTCTTGATGGGTCAGAGAGAAGCCTGCTAATGGCTGCCTCACTGACATGCAGCTCTAGAAAACACGTTGATTTCACTGTATCTCAGACCTGAGGTGTTACAGGTTGATATTTTCTGCCTTGTTCAAATCTACAGTGCACATCTTTGATCCTAGTCCCTGAAAGGCAGGAAAATCTCTTTGAGTTTGAGGCCAGTCTGGTCTACAAAATGAGTTTCAGGACAGTCAGGGCTACACAGTGAAATCCTTGTCTCAAAAAACTGAACAAGCGAACAAACTACAGCTCTTCTCTTTTAACCTGTAATTGCTCTATACTTCATTTCCAAGTGTGTTGTAGACAATGACTATAAGAAGAAAGGGGAACAGGTTCTACCCTCAGATATTTCTTCATTTGTCTTAAAAAATAACAAGAGCAAAGTTCGTTAATTAGTGAGAGAACATTTATAATAACTCAATAAACAATATGCAAATGTTAGGAAAATGGTGGAAGGGTATGCATGGAGATGGAGTAGAGCAAGGGAGATGCTTAGGGCATTTCATAAAGGAAAAATATTAATCACAAAGTATAGAGACACATATCAAAGAAACAGTCTGCCAATATAAAAGGAATCCTTCTGAAACCTTCAGCCAAGGTGAGCTCTTCTGTAGTTGTTTTTGGTCATGTCATTTATTATAGCAACTGAAAAGTAATCACTTATAGCATGCATAACAGCATCCCTTTAGTAGGGTCAATCACACTCGAGGGTCTTGGAGTGCAAAGACAGGCCCTCTGCTCATATCTTAGCACCTCTGCCTATGTCTTAGCACTTTGGCTGCTCCCAGATACCCAAAGCACTTGGGACATGGCCACAACTATGACATCACCCAATCAGGAGGTGTGGCTTGTGGCATATCTGGAAAAGATTGAACCAAGCCCTCAGAATGCAAGCTAAGTGTGACTAGCTTAGGACTTGAGTATACAAAGAAAGAGAAGTCCCACTGTGCCAGTAGCTCTTATGGACACCAGACACTTGTAGACTGCCCACACCACAGCAGCATAAACCCCAGGAAAGACACCACATTTCAACTCAGTCCAACCTCCATGCAATTTTCCAGGACCTAGAGGAAAAAAGAGGTTCTTTTATCTGTTTTAGCCTTTGGGACCTCTCCTCTCCACTTTTAAACTACTCATTTTTTGGGACTGGAGAGATGGCTCAGCGGTTAAGAGTACCGTCTGCTCTTCCAAAGGACCGGGGTTCGATTCCCAGCACCCACATGGCAGCTAACAACTGTCTGTAGTTCCAGTTCCAGGCAAACACCAAGGCAAATAAATAAATAAAGTTTTTAAAAGAAAAATAAATAAACTACTCATTTATCAATGTTCTTAGTTTATTGTGCTTTTAATCAATTTCATTTTGGTAGCTGTTGCGTGTCAAAACATCCCCTGTGCAGATGCAGCACACAAATCTTTTTTATCCCAATAGGGATTCCACAACAGACCAAAGTACAGACACCATCAAAGTCCAACTTGGGGAAACAATGAGTTTTATTGGGTTACTTATAGGAATATGGGTGACGGGTTACTTACAGGAGCAGAAATGACTCAGTCACCAAAACCCATCCCAACCTGAGAGACAGCTCACAAAGTTGGGAACTGTGCACTCTGCAGGTGGCTCAACAGGTTGAAAATTGTCCTTTCCAGGTGCCTCAGTTGGTCTGATGTTCTTCCAGGCAGCTACTCTGCTGTTTGCTTCTTCCAAGCAGCTGGCCCGGTGGTAGCTCAGTTTGTCTGAGAGAGACTCTTGCTCTGTTTTATTTTATTTTTGTTTGTCTTTTGAGATAGGTAACAGTCTTGGCTGTCCTGGAATAAGCTTTGTAGACCAGGCTAGCCTCTAACTCACAGAGATCCTTCTGTCTCTGCATCCTCAGTACTGAGCTTTAAGACCTGTACCACCATGGCCTGCAGACATCCATTTTGTATTGCTTACTCTGGCAGGGAGGGACCTGGTCAATCTGGTCAGTTTCAGGGAAGCCATTTTGAATTGTTTGTTTTCCAGATTAGGGAGATTCTTGCAGAAAGAAAATTGTTACACTGCAGTAATAGAGATTGTCTAAGTATTAAATGACAGTCCATACAGGTGACAGGACTACACCTAGCACACAGTAAATACTCAATAATCTTAGCTCATTCATATATGTGGTTGAAGTTTTCAGCAAACACTAGAGCTTGGGAAACTGAGTGGATAATGCTTTGCTGCTGGAGTTCACAAGCTGCCACCATGACCTCTTCATGCTTTCACATTCAGAGAGTGAGGTTTTTAAACACTTACCCTTCAACACATGGCCCATGGCTGGGATACGATAGAGCAGCACACAGGGAAATCCCCCGTGCTTCCTCGCGGTTTCCCACAGCTGCACAGGCTCTCTTGGGAAAGATTCTTTTGTTCTTCTTTCACTCTCCAAAGAAACCATCAGAAATTGCCTACTTTTCATAGTGCATTAAACTCAGTTTCACTTCTGTTATATTTAAAACTGTTTCAAGACCAGTGTGACTGGAGTTCTTGAGTTACTGGGAGAAATGGTTATTGTTAGCCACTTAGGAAGAGATTGAGTTATGCTTTCTGAGTCTCTCTTTCTCTCCCCCTCTCTCTCTTTCTCCCTCTCTCTCGTGAATGTGTGTGCTTGGGAATATTAGTGCTCACATGCACATGTACCTGCCATCCCACCAGGCCCACGTGTGCTTATCTGCATTTGCTGTATCATAGAGCTGATGTGCAGGTTACCCCTGCAGCAGGAATGATGCACAGCTGCATAACTGAACTTGGGAACTGGGAAGCTGACTCTGTAGGATCACCTCATTGTTTGGGGGCAGAGGAATAAGCTCTGTCCAGCCCTCAGGTCAAACGGCTTCATAGTTTTTGTCCTTTTGCATAGGCTTTTGTATACTCTTCAAGCTGATTTTTCTAAATAGTAGGAAGTGTGGGGTCATGTTTATTTACATAATTGCAACTTTGCTTCAGTGTGTCTGTCTTAGAACCATTTATTGAAAAGATCATTCTTTTCTCCTGAATTACATAGGCACACTTGTGAATAAAAATTATCTGACCTTAAATTGAGCATAGGTGTAGGATTTGTTTTTGGACTTTTAATTTAATTTCATTGATTTTTCCTTCCTCATAGCATTGCTACTGTCTTAGTCATTGGAGTTTTGCAGCAACATAATCTCAGTCGAAATCCCAGCTCTTCCTGTTTTTTTACAGAAATCTAAGCTGGTCCTAAAAATTCAAATAAAATCCCAGGGAGACAAATAACCAAAATAGCTTTAAAAGAAGAAAACTGTGTGAGGTAAAAACTTTCAGACTCCACTTCATTCTTTCCAGGCTGACAACCAAGGTTAGCCATCCCAAGGGCTGACTGTACCAAGGCACATTATGTGTATGCTTGGAAGCTCATATGAAACTTCCTATGTCCTTCCCACGCAAAGGTAACATTTACTGAGACATGTCCAGGTGATATACAGGGAGGAAGACAGAGCAAGAGAGGGAAGGAGAAAAAGAACAGGAAGGAAGGTGCATGCGTGCTCAGGCGCCCATTGAGACCCTGAGCTTCCCAATGCTCTGCCCCCAACATCATTTGAGCTAAGGGAACTTCAAGGCCTGAAAGCATGAGGCAGTTGGTCACATTGCACCTGTATCCAAGAAGTACTTTTTCCTTTCTCTTTATTCTGGGACCCTAACCCACTGAGAGTACCACCCATATTCAGATGGGTCTTCTCTCTTTAGTTAAACCTTCCTGAAATCCCCTCAGGGTGTATGAGAGATGCTTCTATAGTTATTACAAATCCAGGCAAGTTGTGCATGAAGGTTAACAGTCACAGGCTGTGATTCCCTCAACTCTGAACTCCGGACAAACAGGCTTCTTCCTTCGCATTTCCTGAGTCAGGGACATCTCATGTTTCCCAGCACCTAATGGATGCTGAATATATTGATAGAGAGACTGGATGCAGGTGTCCAGCTCATTTGCTCTTCTTCCTCTCTGCCAGGAACCTGTAAGAGTTAAGAGTACACTTTGAGAAGAGTTCTTAATTTTTCCTTGGTAATTTGTAGCAGAGAGATGGAGGGTCAGTTTGAAAGCTTAGTCTTGGCCTTGACTAAAAGAAAAGCCCTTTCTGCTTCTGGTGATGCTGGTAGCAGATTGCTAAATTAACTAGGACGTTAGACAGGTTTTTCCCAGAGAGTGATGTTCTGTGCAGTGTTCATAGGCTATATCCTGGCACAGAGGGTCACTGTCACCAGAACTCGGTTACTTGAACAAAACCTCTTTCTGCGACTCTTTGCAGAAATAACTCATCTTTCCTGGCATTTCATCAATGTGAGTGGTTTAACCCAAATTACAATGTAGAGAGAAAAGTACTTTTGGTTAAGTGTGTTGCTTTTGAAACTTGAGTTTCTCTATGATCCCTGGTCTCCTGACATACCTGTTTAATATATTTCTTATGCTTAGGTTTCTTAGAATTTTTGACCCAAAATTTTCCCTTGTTACTATTTAATGTTACTGTATGAGGAAACTGAGGCCCAGGAAACTTCAGGGCTGGGGAACCATAAATCTTGTCCCCTGTGCCTTATTCATCCTTTTTCCACCTCTGTCCGCGGGACGCGTGTTCTCACGATCACATAGGATATTATGTCTAACTACATGACTGAGGTCCTGTAACTCCTAAGAGCACATTTTTAAAAGCTAGTAACTGTCCTCTTTTGTTTCTTCTGTGATATAGTATTGCATCGGAAGAGTGTATTACACCAATTTCACAGTTAAAACCAGCCAGGATGATCCATCCATTAATGGCTCATTCTATCCTATTCAACGCAGTTCACTTTGAGTGGCTTCTCACTACACCTACAGCTCTCTGATGGCTCCTTTAAATTTTTTTCTCTTTATGTTTATGTATACATATCTGTGTGCATGTATTTGCACATGTACTTGCAAGTACATGCAAGCTGAAAAGGGTATTAGATCACCTGATGCTGGAGTTAAAGACAGTTTTGAGTTATCTGATGTGGATGCTGGGAATTGAACTCAGGCATTCTAGAAGAATAGTGTATACACTTAGCCATTAAGTCATGTCTCTGGTGCCCCTTGAGAACTCTTACAGCTTCAAAGATGCATGTTGTGGGGAATATTCTATTGAAATATTCTATTCTAAAGAAACAACCTCTGATAAGTTTCTTTCTACATGCCTGCTGTTAGTCTTTCCTGATCACAAATGCCATTAAAATTTACTTTTGAAAGAATTATATGGTAGGACATTGTATTCTGCTTGGGAACTATGCCCACATGGCCAGCCCTAAGATGGAGGGAAAGTTGAATTGCACTCTGGGTGCGGAGCAATCACTTGGGAAACAAGTTTCCCAAAGATATGATCCCCTACGTATCCCCCAGTTAAAATAGAACTCTTAAAAGTAGCTTTCAGAGTCCTGTTTTCCCTGTGGAGCCAGTTCAAACCGGTGACATCTGAAATCACCAGATGGTGACATTGCAGATAAGTGGTTGTGGAATTGGGTCTCTTAGCCTCAGGCAGCACCTTTCAAAGCTCTAAAACCCCTCAAGAGGCAGGAACTGATATCAGAAGAAATCAAAGGTTCTTGTTTAATCATGGATGAGGAAGGGGCACAGGCAACCCCAACCCGAGCTGAGGAACCATTGAGAGTTGATGGCTACAAGGAAGGATCAGTTTTATTTAAGGGTGTGGCGCCTTGTAGATTGACTATGCTCACATGGATGATCCCACACCACTGAGGGGGGAACAGCAATGGTGTGTTCAGTATAACACACACACATACACACATACATGTGACATTAAGTTGGAAGGGGAATGTGAATAGTATGTGCAAGAAGAATTAAAATATTATTAAAATACATAGTATGCATTTGTTGATATCTCAAAAAAACCCCAAATTTTAAGAACCCCTGGTATTTATCCTGTAGCAAAATATGAATGAAATTACAAACTTTGACGTTTACTGCTCCCTACAGTAGGCTCAATCCTCCTGCATCAAGACAATTCCCCAGAGGCATGCCAGCACGACAACTAATCTAGAAAACTCCTTAACTGAGACTTACTCCTCAAGTGACTCTGGGTTTTTTCAAGTTCACAGTTAAAGCAGCCTAGGACATTATGATTGGCCTAGAACTTACTATGTAGCTCATTCTGGTCTTGAACTAGAGATACTCCTGCCTATCCCGCCTGAACATTGTGATTACAAGTATGTGCCAACAAGCCAATAAATTTATTTCTTGATGAATGAGAAACCAAGCTTCAGTGCTATTTATATAATGTAATCTTAACTTTTCAAACAGTGTGTGTATATGTGTGTGTGTGAAGTGGCTTTTTGAGTTTAATTTTATAAGTCTTCAGGGCACTGCGCTGCGCATGCGTGTAAAGCCAGCTCCAGGGGATCTGATGTCCTCTTCCGGCCTCTTTGGGCACCCTTGCTCTTGTGGCAGACATACACATAGATACACACATATAAATAAAGTTAATCTTCAAACACTATATACACACATATAAACACACACATATATAGTTTAGAATTTTAAAATAGAATTCAACATTTGAAATAAGTTTTTAGTATTAATTCCTGCTTTTAGTTTTCTTAAACAGTAGATAAATTCGACTACTCTAATTTAGTGGCTCAGGTGCTAAGGGTACAGATAATTCACAATCTTAAAACTCTTATGCTGCATACTTTACTCATCCTGCATGAAAGAATGAATGCTAGATTTATTCCGTATATTTCCTTGGCTCCACACAACAGCAGGGCAATAAAATAGTGAGTTGGTTGTAGTCGTTTATCTGAAAAATGATTCCAGAAAGCTTTATGAAGGAGTGAGAAAATGGAATAAGAAGGGAGAGGACACCAAGACTGCATTAATGAAGAGGCAGCTGCTGGAACCTCAGTCTTGCTCAGATCTCCAAAATACTAAGCAGATTGTTGCCCATAGTTGTGTCTTCAAGAGGCAAAATATCTGAGGTTCTCAGTCACCGACTTCTAAAGATATCAGTTTCCTAGAATCCTTTACAGGTCACATGTTAGGGATGAGGAGTCTGCTTTATCAAAGAAATCATTGAGTTACAGGGAGGGCTGAGAGATTTGAGCAAATTGATGACACAGGAGAGCTCTATGATGGACTTAAGGGACCAAGAACAGAACTGGATATATTTCTATAACAGCTACAATCCCAGTCAATGGCTTTACACAAATATTCTATTTTCTTTTCTGTTTCTATAGATTTTTTTACATGTCATACAACATTGTCAGACAGGTCTTGCTCAGGCCTACGTTTATTACTGTTCTGTAGTCTCATGCTCTCTGCTTTCTGGCCACATAGATATGAAAAAAGGGTGTAGAAGATGGATATGGAATGAGATGTTGGTTGGTCCAACCTAGTAGCAGAAGATGCCACTTAGATATACCTTGCACTTTCCAAAATGCATTAATGGATCTCTACCTACAGTAGTAAGATTATGTAAATAATTATCTCGCCTACTCATTTAATAAAAAAAGGTTGATTAGCTGAAGGCAGACAGGAAGTATAAGTGGGGCTTTCAGACTAAGAAAATTCTGGGAACATCTCAGAGCAGAGAAGAGATACCAGGAGAAGCAGAGGAAAGAAGTTGAAATGCGGCTGAGAAAAGGGACCTAACAGAATGGCTGAACAAAATAAGAATCACGGGTTAGTTTAAGGAGAAAGAGTTAGCAATATGCTATATGCCTGGACTCTAGACTGATCAGCATGAAATGAATATAAGCTTTTGTGTGTTTCTGTGGGGCAAAGATGCAGTGTGGTTGGAGCAAGTCCAAACCTCTGATGTAAGCCTAGAAAGGCCAGGCCAGAAATATAATACAATAAATGGCAGCCCAATGTGGGTGATATACACACATATAAAGCTTGAGAAAGATTAAAAGTGTTCTAGAGCACAGAATCGAAGCCAAAAGTAGCTCCCAAGTTGTGTCTTTGATGGGGTCATGGTACAGAGATGCCACAGTGTTCAGGCTTGAATTACAAGATGGTTGTTTGAGTTGTGCCAATTCCAGTTCCTGAAGTCTGGAGGAGGACAGAAGACTCAATACAAGGAACAGCTTGCATATGATGGATTTAAAATTTCTGTTTATATTAGCCAAAAAGGATAGAGAGTCAAAGAAGGCTTCTTAGTGGCGGCGTTTTCTTGGATCAGTTTTGTTTGCTGGAGGCAAGCAGAGGTGCAGCTTTTTAAAGCAGGCTTTCTGATTCAGCCTTAGAGGCAAAACATTTACAAATCTTTAAAGAGGCCCTGCTGCAAAATACTTAACTGGCGTTCATGAGCAGCAGATGGCAGTGCTCTGCTTGGTGGTTATATGGACCTCAAAAGTCCCCAGAGTGGTAACTGTGGGTCCTAGTAGTACCTCTGTTAAAAACCTAAATCCTGGGGCTGGAGAGATGGCTCAGTGGTTAAGAGCACCATCTGCTCTTCCAGAGGACCCCGGTTTGATTCCCAGCACCCACATGGCAGCTAACAAACAAAGTTGTTTTTTTTTTAAACTAAATCCTGTGAAGCTAGACTAAAAGCTGGGTAGAGTGTCTCATGCACTTTCCTGTTATGCAGAGACTGAATAACAAGTGATGCAGCCACTTATTTCAGGACTTGACAATTAACAAAACTTTTCTTTTTAGGATCCCCTAAAGATGCCGTTGCCCCCAGACAACAGGAAGTAAATTTAAGGACATGGTGCCCACATTTCCAAGAGGTAGGGTGGGTGGTTTTTGGTCTTTCAGTGGGTTATGGAAGATTGTCATTGTTTAGGGTAATTGGTTAAAAATTGTTAATGGTTATGGTTAGAAAAAAGCTAAACAAGAGAGGTTAGATTCAGGGTTCTTGTTTTTACAAAAGAAAAAAAAAAGAGGGAATACAAATATGATAGGATATAACGGTAGATTATTGAATCTACTTTTAAAAAGCAATTACTAGCTTTAAATATTTTATACGGAATTGTATTTTTGTATATTGTATACAAACTATGTATATTGATATAAAGTTGAGATTAATTTTGTTACTGTACATATATCTCTATGTTTATTCAAGGTATTATACAGTTCATCTAACAATGTAATACAAGTTGTTAGTCCATGAAAATTATTATTATCAAGTAATTAGGATATCAAGAAATGCAAGATAGGGGCTGGAGAGATGGCTCAGAGGTTAAGAGCACTGACTGTTCTTCCAGAGGACCTGAGTTCAATTCCCAGCAAAACCACATGGTGGCTCACATCCATCTATGATGAGGTCTGGTGCCCTCTTCTGTAAAACTGTATGCATAATAAATAAATAAATCTTTTTTAAAAAAAAAAAAAAAAGAAATGCAAGATAGTAGTTAGACATTACAATCAAACTTATAGTCTTATTAAATATATTTTTAAGATCAGATATATTTTAGATGAACAGGTCTTCTTCAAACACTTCAAAGATTTATAGAATATGGCATTTAAGATATTTTAAAAACACAGGTTCTTATTATTTTCATGGCAATGGGATATCTGCTCCTGGCAGCACCAATCCACTTCAGAGAAGATTATGGACATCAGAGAAATTCCTCCATATGAGTTGATCTTCATTGTGACAAAAGTTAGCCACTGGGCAAGAAAGCACTCTTCAGTCAAAGTGGACAAGCAGAAGAAACACACAAAAAGAGTTCTGAACCTTGTCAAGACAAGATAGGAAGGTCTTTGAGAATATTCTGCTGCACAGAGAGATCTGTCAAATATTTTAGGCCTGTAGGCCAAAGATAGACGCTTCAGTGACACAGAAAACCTCGGGTGACTGTCCACTGTTCATTTCTTACATTCTCTGAAAGTTACTTGCTTGCTTGTGCTATTACTTAATATTATTTTCTATCTTGTGAGATAGTTAATAGTTATAGTTTTCTAGTGTCCGTTTTAGAAAAGGAAATCACTTAGAAGTTAAAAGTGTGTAAGTTTAAGAGACATCAAAATATAGTTTTTAGTAATACAAGTTAGATACAAAGTGAATTAGGTACAATCCTTTGGACTCATCAAAATAGGATAAATAATGGACTATTTTCTCTGAATTTGTCAATTGTTAATGAACTGGCCATTCCTCGTGTAATTATAGTTTGTATATTTGCATATAATTATTGTACCTATTGGGTGTGGTTTTCTTATGTTATACTATTTTTACTTTTGACACAAAAGGGAGTATGTGGTGATATGTATTTAATAAAACCTGGAATATCAAGAGATCAACTCACAGTCAAACTAAGTAGAGATTATTGTAGCTCTCCTGGAGTTCTAGGGATAACAACAACAGTGATAACTCATACCTTTTTTCTAGTACAGGGATCCAGAGAATCTCTGTGAGTACAAGGCCATACAGCTGGACTTCAATGGCACACACCTTTAACCCAGCACAGAGAAAGCTGGGGTGGTGACCTATGCCTTTAATCCCATAACTTCAGAGACAGAGATCCTTCTGTGTTTCTGTGAGTTTAAGGCTGACTATCAAATAGAGTAGCTCATTAATCTTAACCTGGATGGGATATGCTGGGTGAGATGTGTATTTAAGGCAGGCTTAGGAAAACAGCAGCAATTAGAATAGACCAGCATCGAGGCTGAGGAAACTGGAAGATAGATGGGTGAGATTTGACTGTGGTGTTTCTCTCTTTGTTATTTCAGCCTTTCCTGATATCTGGTTCTGAGTTTCTTTTTATACAACTAGAATTTGTGCTATAACCTACCTGCACTGAATGTTCAGAAATTCATTCTTCCCTCAAAAAGAGAATGAGGATGTCAACCAACACCCTGATGCATATTTTCCTTTCTTGTATGGACTCATTTGCATCTTTTAGTTCTCTTAGGACCTACTATTTGGTCCAGACTACAGTTTTCACAGAATGAGCCTGGGTCTTCTTTGCAGACGGTTTCAGATGCAGTTGAGTCTCTGTAGTAAATGATAGTGAAGGAAGCAGGAAGCGACTACTTATGCCACTATTCCTGATCGAGTGTGGTGAGTACTGAAGCTGCACTAAAAACAGCTAAGAGGAAATGCTAGACTACCTTGAAGCAAGAACCATCTGGAACTGGAAAGAAGCTTTCTTTTAGTGAACGTTATTCTACAACTGCTCAAACCTAGGTCTCTGGCTGAATGGAGAATAGACACCCATCTATGTGGAGTTGGCTCTAGGCAACTCTCCCCTCCCGCTCAGGTAATCAATAGTCAGAAATTCTCCAGTCCATCTGCATGTGACCTACACGTCCTAGCACATCTTCCTGTATATTTCAAATTGTTATATTACTTATAATATTCAATATAGTGTGAATATATTCACCAAAATAGAGTTAGTACTGGACTTAATATGTAGCAAATCAAATTTCCCTTTAAAGCACTTTCAAGAAATTTTTTTATTAACGTTTTTTGAGACAGTCTTCTGTGTCCGTGGCTGACCTTGATTTCCTGATATTCCTGTCTGCATCTCAATACTTTTTTGCTGCATTGGTTGAATCCTCAATGAGACACAGATAGGCATAGAGAGCCAACTATATTTTTGTATATATGTCATTGGATTTGATAAACACATATGTGTGTAAAAAGCAATATACATGTAATGAGTCCATTTGGGGTTAGACTTGGGACTGGAATTTCCGCTGACAAGTGTCCTCTAGCTAAACTGCCCAATCTATCAATTTTCTTATCTCCCACTCAAAGAAGTTCAGGAAAGCTGTGCCTCTCTGGCTAACCAGGCAGGCATGTGTCACCAGAATTGAGCAATTGCCATCAGCCATATCAATTAAATTCCTATTTTAGGTAGACTCAGCAAAGAAACAACACAGGTCTTGTTGCCAAATTCAAAGAAAGCATACCCCTGTAGTCAATCTCACTGCACCCACCGAACCATAAGCATTTCTCAGCTCTAATGTTTCTGCAGTGAGAGGCACTTTGGGTATTTATTATACACTAGAGAGCAGTTAAGCACATGCCATTTAAAAGGCTGCATTTTCTAGCTCACAAACTAGCACATGGTGCTGAAGGACAGGGAAGTCTTTCTTCCAGTATGAGTTTTTTGGTTTTTAATAGTCAAACAAATCAGTTGGGAACTGGGGAACTAGAATTCAGTTGGCAGAGTGGACTTGAGGTCAATCCCTAGAACCCTTGGAAAAGGGTCTGGTGCAGGAGCATGGCCCTGTAATCTCCTCTCCGGGAAGCTGGAGACAGGCACATTCCTCGGCCTTGCTAGGCAGATAGCCGATCCAAATAAGTGAGAGATTGCCTAAAAACAAGGTGGATAGATAGTACAGAAGATGCTCCAGGTTAATCTCTGGTCATAGTTTTAGAAAAACCAGCTCAAAGAATTATACAGGAAAAAAAAATACCTACTAAAGAATTGTTATGGTTTCCTATGAAGCACATGAGCCAACAACTTTACTAAATGTTTCTGTAAAAATGTCACCATTCATTCATGAGTTCCTTTTTTATTAATTCTTCAGGGATATATGAAGTGCCTGTTGTAAACCAGACTCTCCTTTTTTGGGGAGGTGGATATCTGGAGAAAGGAGATTCGTTAGGTCTGGCCACCCCACATCAGTGGTTATGATAAAAGCTGGAAAAAATCAGTTTAAAGAAGAAAGGCAGGTTACAGCTTAGGGTTTAAGTGGCTACTGTACTCCAGAGTGAGGGGAAATGGCCGCAGGAGCTTGGGGTGGCTTGTCACAGTCAGGAAGTACAGAACAAATTGGAAGTGGGGCTGGAAAGAGAAACCTCAGGTCCTAGTGGCCCACTTCCTCCATTGAGGTCTGACTCAAGGCCTATCAACAGCTAGGTGCCACGTGTTCAAACCCATGAGCCCACAGGACACATTTCACATTGAGCCTCAACAGATCTGGGGTTGACCTGATAGCTCTCCGTGCAGCAGTTGGAACAGTGAGCCACTGGACTTTTGTTCCCAGACATAATTACTTTCTGGTTTTTGTTTGTTTTTCAAGATGGATTTTCTCTGTGAAGTCCTGGCTGTCTTGGAATTCTTTCTATAGATAAGGCTGTCCTTGAACCACAGAGATCCACCTGCTTCTGCTTCGTGAGTACTGAGATTAAAGAGTACACGATTACCACCTTGCCTTTTGCAAGGAGGGCAGGAGGGGAAGGTTAGCACATTGCTTTCTGAATTAAAGAAGAAACACCAGGAAAAGAAGTTCCTATCTTTTTGTGTTTGTACCAACAATGACAGAAATATTTTAAACAGTCCTTGAGCTGGTGTGTGCAATGAGGAGGTCTGATGAAGAATACGTGGCTAACAGTTGTGGCCTGAGACAACAATTGCTCTCCCAAACATATTTCTTTATTCTTTCATCTTGGCCCTCCCAGCACGACTACAATGCAGATGCCTTACCACTTCAATTTTACAAGTAGGAACAGATAAGAAAGATGGCTTCAGCTTGGTGTGGCACACTTTTAATATCCCAGTACTGAGGAGACAGAGGAAGGAGGTACTCTATGAGTTTGTGACAGGTGGTCTATAGGGCAAGACAATGACCAGAGCTACATAGTAATAGCCCATCTAAAAGAAAAGGCTTTTTGTCTATTGGAATCATTTTGTGTCTGTGGCAAATTGCCATTAACATGATAACATGATAGAAAAGGTTTATATAAAAAAGAAGGGCTTTTTTTTTCCACCAAAAATTTGTAACTGGATTGGAGAGTATGGGGGATGGCTCAGCGGGTAAAAGACTCTTGTCACTAACCCTGATAGTGTTCAATCCTCAAATCCCACATAGGGAATGGAGAGAACCAACTCCTGCAAGTTTTACACACACACACACACACACACACACACACACACACACACACACACAGAGAGAGAGAGAGAGAGAGAGAGAGAGAGAGAGAGAGAGACTCTATATTCAGCTTTTGTTATAAATAAGAAAGTCCTCTATCTTGGACCTAAAGAGTCAGCATCCATGAGACGGTAACAAATTATCTTGATAGTGTCTAGAAAGGATAAAAACCCAGTCTTTGCCCAGCATAGAGCATATAGATGGTGCTGTCAAAACTTGAGATAAAGGAATTCCATTCAGATCTTCCTGATGTTAAATACTATTAATATTGCCTCAGACAAAGTCAAATTTTCCTGGTTGGAATGGATTATTTTTTCAAAGAAAAGGGTATTTGGCTGAAATTTGAAAGGATAAGTGGAATTTTAACAGAAGGTTAAGGAAGAAAGAAAATTCCAGAAAAGGGAGCAATGAGTACAGAGGCTGATGGCCAGGAATCATAGAATGTGTTCTAACAATGCTGATGAGTAGTGTAAAGATACAGGCATAGGCTAGGACACAGATGAACCAGGATTACAGGGAATTCATGTAATCAGATTTGTGTCTTTGAAAAGTCCCGCTGGAAGAGTGTGTAGATGGTCTGGAGGAGGAAAGTCCTTTTGGAACAGTGTGTAGATGGTCTGGAGGAGGAAAGTCCTTCTGGAACAGTGTGTAGATGGTCTGGAGGAGGAAAGTCCCTCTGGAACAGTGTGTAGATGATCTGGAGGAGGAAAGTCCTTCTGGAACAGTGTGTAGATGATCTGGAGGAGGAAAGTCCCTCTGGAACAGTGTGTAGATGGTCTGGAGGAGGAAAGTCCCTTTAGAACAGTGTGTAGATGATCTGGAGGAGGAAAGTCTCTGGAAGAGTGTGTAGATGGTCTGGAGGAGGAAAGTCCTTCTGGAAGAGTGTGTAGATGGTCTGGAGGAGGAAAGTCCTTCTGGAACAGTGTGTAGATGGTCTGGAGGAGGAAAGTCCTTCTGGAACAGTGTGTAGATGGTCTGGAGGAAGAAAGGAGATGCAATAAGGAGTAGGTTGGGGTGATCTAAGTAAGATGACAAAGGTCTGAACTTTGAAGCTTCTGTAGTTTCAACACCAACACTTTAATTTAAGGTCCAGAATAGTAGCTCTTAGCTCAGAGTAAATCCAGTCTGGTCAGTTCCATGTTCAGTTTCTAGTCTTGGGTGTGTTACTTTGTAAACGTTTCTGTACCTCTAAGAAGCATCTTTTAATGTAAGAGATACATTCTTACAAAGGTGCACTTGAATTAGAGAAATACTTTCTTTTTATTACAGTTAGCATATAAAGCAGTGAATTTTATTATGACAGTTTTAAACATATTTTGTTCTTAATTTCCCTCATCTACTCCTGTCTCATGACTGTCTCCTTCTTGGCGGCTCCCTTCCTGTCTCCCAACAGTACCTGCTTCTTCCACAGCATGTGTATATTAATGCCCTCTCCACTGGCTTTTCCTTCTTTAAGATCTCATCTTCTGGGGGCTGGAGAGACGGCTCAGTGGTTAAGAGCATCATCTGCTCTTCCAGAGGACCCAGGTTCGATTCCCAGCACCAACATGGCAGCTCACAACTGTCTGTAGTTTCAGTTCCAGGCAAACACCAAGGCAAATAAATAAAGTGTTTTTTTTTTTTAAAAAAAAAAAAGATCTCATCTTCTTCCTGTTATGGTGCCTCGAAGGCTTTTATGATCTTAGTGTTCCTCTGTATGCCTGTGTGTATGTACACACACACACACACACACACACACACACACACACACACACACACACCCCTAGGAACTGAGTCTTAATGAGAGGAAACCTGTGGTGTTTGCCTTTCAGGGTCTTGTCTATTTTGTTTAACATGGAGACTTCCAGTATGACTCATTTTCCTCCCAAAGTCCTGGCTAACTTTTCTGAATGAAATTCTGCTGTGTAGGTGCTTGGTTTTTTAAAAAGTATTTAGTTTATGTGAATTGGTGTTTTGCCTGTATGTATAACTGTGTAAGGGTGTCAGATCTTGGAATTACAGACAGTTTTTAGCTGCCATGTGGATGCTGGGAATTGAACTCAGGTCCTCTAGAAGAATAGTCAGTTCTCTTAACCGCTGAGCTGTCCCTCCAGCTTGACTTGTTTTCTTTATCCATTCATCCGCTGGTGAGAACCTAGGTTAGTTCCACTTCATAGCTGTAGTGACTAGTGCAGTGGGTAAGTAGTTTTGTGACTTAAGCCAGTGGGCTAACACCTGGGGATGGTAGAGCTGGGCCGTATGGTAATCCTATGTTAGCTAGGGAAGATCAGCATGTGTCCCTGGGTTCCTTTCCCTCACATCCTCACCAACATGTATTGTTCTTTAGTTTCTTTGTGTCAGCCATTTTAACCAAGCCAAGAAAGCTAGATAGATTTCTAGGTGAAAGGTGCCTGGGTGATTAAAAGTTGGAACTTATATGGGTGATGCCATCTGTTGTAAAAAGTTTTTTTTGGGCCCGTGTTGGGTCTGGGAGGTTTGTTATTGGAGTTTGTAACTTGGGGCGCACACAGCTGTTGTGGTTTGGAATTTGGTCTGCGCGTCCATGGCTTTTGTCTCTTTTTTTTTTTTAACTTTATTTATTTATTATTTGCCTTGGTGTTTGCCTGGAACTGGAACTACAGACAGTTGTTAGCTGCCATGTGGGTGCTGGGAATCGAACCCGGGTCCTCTGGAAGAGCAGACGGTGCTCTTAACCGCTGAGCCATCTCTCCAGCCCCGGCTTTTGTCTCTTAAAGAAATGAAATCACACGTTTATATTTTTTATATTGTTTGGCCCATATCTTAAGCACATTATTAGCTAGCTCTTTTATTTTAATTTAACTTATTTTTATTGATTTGTCTATTATGTGGCTCCCAGCCCGTGGCTGGCCGGTATTTTTATATGTTTGGTTTTTTTGGGGGGGGGGTCGGAGGGCGACTAATTTAATTTTATCTTTTCACCTGCCTGGCTGCCTCTGATTTTCTATCCACTTTTACGGTGCCTTGGATGGGCCCAAACAGTTTTTTATTTATATCATATAGAAAACATTTTACCACGATGTCACATGCCCTCGGGTGTCCTAGCATTCAGGAGGCAGAGGCAGAAAGATCTCTGTGAGTTCAAGGCCAGCCTTCTCTATAGATCCAGTTCTAGAGTTGCACAGAGAAACCTTGTCTCAGAAAAGCAAACAGAACAACAAACATAAAACAAACGAACAAAAGCTGTTATTACTTCTGCCAAATACCAGAGTCTTCTTAGCACTTGGGGGATGTTGTGTTTCTTGGCTATAGATATCATGTACATGAAGCAGCTAACAATTACGTGGAACTCAGCTCAAAGTGAGCATCTGATGTCTCCAGCCTCTGAGGGCTCCTGCACCCGTGAGCACATAACCACACAGAGACACACAAACCTTCACATAACTAAAAATAAAATAAATCCAAAGTAAAAAATAAACCATAAGATCATAAACTTAAGCCATAAGACTTTTGTCTTTAAAGACTCTCAAAGTAGTTTTAATTAGCATTTGGCAGATGGCTAAGAACAATAAATGGTTCTTCAAATATTTATTGGTCATTTGTGTTTCTTCTGAGAGCTGTCTGTCACTTCCTTAGACAGCCTAGTGACTGGAAGATTTGACTTTCGGGGTTGAATTTTTTGTTTTTCTTTACCCGTCTAGATACCAATCCCTCCCTGACATACAGTAGGCAGATGTTATACTTCTATCGGCCCCTTTGCTCTGGTGATTCCTTATCGTGGTACAGAAGCTGTTTAATTTTATGCCATCCCATTTGCCAATTCTTAGAGTTGTTTCTTAGACTATTGAAGTCTTTTCCATAAAATCTTAACCTGTGCTTTTATCTAGACATTTCTTATTTTGTCTTTTTTTCAGAAATTTTCAAGTTTTATGCCTTATGTTAGTATCTTTGACACATCCTGAATTTATTTTTGTCTCATGTAAAAGACATAAATATAGCATCATTCTTCTGAATATAAATCTACTTCTCCCATCATCATTTACTGCAGAAGTTATCTTTTTTCTAAGTTAATATTTTTGTCAAAAATTTGGGTAGAAGAAACTGTGTGGGTTTGTTTCTGGATCCTGTATTCTGTTCTATTTGTCTGTATGTTTATTACCATCAGGCTACGCTTGTCACTTTGGCTCTGTAGTGTAATCTGAGACCAGGTAGTGCAGTGCTCCAGCACTGTTCTTTACATATGAGTCTTTCTCTTATTTTTTCCTATTTCTTTAAATCACATTTGAATTAGGTGTCCAACAATGCTTTAGTGACAATACAATCTTGAGAGCATCAGCTTGAGAACAGAATTGATACAGCGAGAAGGAAGAATAAAAAGAACTAGGGAGGAGCTTTCGCCAACTGTGGATTAAAGTACTATGCATGTGGAAGAAAAGACATTTATTTTTATGCCAATCTTAATAATTAAGGAGAGAAAAACAAAACAAAAACACTGCTTTCACAGTGACTGGAGATATGCCACGATTGCAAGGTGTCAGGCAAGTGATACTTTCTACAATGAGTTCTTAATAACAGCCACAATGCTTGCTTAGAAGCTACAGATTAATGATAATTGTCCAGAAGATAGTTAATTAAAATTGTAGCCATTTTAAAAAAAAGTACCATTTGTCTTAGAAGGTACAAACTAGTGAGAAATTCTTTATTGTTCTTTTCTTTCTTACATGTCTATTTCCCCCTGACATCTGCCTATATTTGTACAATCTCATTAAGGGCAGTGTAATCCATCTCTGCATGTTTACAAACCAGTGAGTAGTATTGCATTCTTCTGCAAAGAGTCTGTGAGGAGTTACATGTTTAATTGAAAGATAATTTGTGTGCATGAAGGAAATGGTTTACCTAGAAGGCTACAGCCCCTGGAAGAGACATGGTGTTTTCTTTTGTTTCAACTTCTTCTCTGGGCTTCAGGACTAAATGTGAGCAATTAAAGCACAAATTAACACTTATAAAATACATCTAAACATTTTATAGTCACAAATAGAAAGCTGAAAAAACTGAGTGAGAAACTTCTGTCTTAGAATAGGTATGCCCCTGGCACTTTTTCTGGGTGCAAAGTCTGGAAGTTTCCCTTAATTTCTTGGAAAATATATCAGCAACTGAACAGCCACTACTGTAGGGAAAAAGACCCAAACAACATTTTTTTTTCCTCAGGGAGGACATAACACTAATATTCATGACCCAACAGGAGCTCTGGGGACCAGATAACTTTTTGTGACATCAGAATCAGACATCTGCCACTCCTTACTGGTGATGGCCTCACTCTGTTCCTTTTGTATCTGGCTTGCCCATCTGTGGGTCTGAGAGGTGGCTTTACTGTATCAGAATTCTAAGTTGATTGTGTGTTTTCTTCTCTTCCTTAAAAGTTAGCCTGCTGTTTTCTGGGTGGGATCATTTCTGATGAGGAGTCAGTTATGATTCTGATTGCTAATCCTGTAACTCCTTCCATTGTTAAATTTTTGCTCACTGTGTCTCAATTGAACATGTCAGCCTGTGTTCAGGTCTTAATGCTTCCATCTAAAACTCCAGTGACTGTTAATGGCGTCCAGTATACTTTAAATATTTCATTTTAGGGTCCTGGAATCTTTCTCCTGTCCTCTGAAATACATCTATATTTGCCCATTATATCTAAATTTCCTGTACATTATTTAAGATGTTGATTATAATTGTTCTAAAATTATTAAAGCTGATTCCAATAACTGGACCCTGTTTCTTAATATCTCCCAGTATTTCCTGTTTATCTGCCTTAAAGTTCTGTTGCATCTATGAAAAACACAATAATGATCAAAATATGGGGGTGTAGGGCCTTTCTCTCTGAGAAGTTAAAGGGAAGATATTCATATTCTTTCTAGAGCCAAATCACCTTAGATCTGAATTGAATACTTTAAGGTGACCTGTTCTAGCTCACCCTCGATTCTTCGATACTGACATCTTTTGACTGTCATCCATATTTGAATTGCTGGGCTTTCATTCTAGACATTTGTACTGTTTTTTAGCTGAAATTTAGTTGGACAGATGCTGGAGTCTAAGCACTGTGGGCGAGTCCCCGGATCTTCAAAATCCTCCTCTTTGTTTTTGACCTGTTCTTCCCTCATGCTATTCCGTCAGTTTACCTGTGAGCATGAGGATGTGAGAGTATGTTTTCACAATTAGGGCATTTCTGTCTGATCCAGTCCTGGAGCCTTCACCACCATCCACAGCTCAGCTGACTTCTCTGCAATACCTAGAGCATCAACTCAGGAAAGGAACAGTCCCCATTTTCTCCGTACTCAATGGAGCGCTCATTTTAATGAAATGCAGCTCAGTAGGCCTTCATCTATTCCTTGATCTTTGTTTGCTACTCGTGAAAATACTGTTATTTGCTTGATATTTTGGTGTTTTCAGAAGAAAACAAAAACCATTATGCTGTTGTGAATTAGACATTTGAACCAATGATTTCAAATATCACTAGGAGAAAATATAAGAGAATTTGTGATTTAATCTTGGATCAGAGAAAGTCTTTTTGATGCAAGACACAGTCTCAGCTTATCAAACGCTGTAGGGAAATGTTTTAACCTCCCCTCTCCTTTTGTCTTTCTTTCTCTATTGATTTTCTATACATACATATCTTAAACCAATACTGTGAAATGACAATATTAGTCATTCAATATATATATATATTCTATACAATATATCTTAAACTAATACTGTGAAATGTCAATATTAGCCATTCTCTATATATATATATTCTATACACATATATCTTAAACTAATACTGTGAAATGACAAAAGCAAATGACAGAAGAAAAAACTTAAAACATAATCACATCTAAATATTAGAGGCCGGAAAACTTTTATATGTAATAAAGAAAGAACAAAAAATAGGCAGCTAACATTAAAAAACATAACAAACACTGTAGTAGAGCACCAACATTAAAGCACCCCAGTCATTGGTAAGAACTTCAAATGAAACCAGGACACTGTTTGACTTGTCTCCGTGACAACGGTCAGTGCTAGAGAGGCTATGGGAAATCACCCCTCACACATGTCATAAGTCCAGTATGAACTGGCACAGTGCTCTTACGTGTGCTTGTCTCTGCTGCCTCAGAGCAGTGGTTCTCAACATTCCTAATGCTTTTAGACACTTCCTCCCATTGTGGTGATCCTCAACCCAAAATACATTTTGTTGCTACTTTGTAACTGTAATTTTTCTACTTGTATGAATTGTAATGTAAATATCTGCATTCTCTGATGGTCTTGAGGGGGATAGTGACCCACAGGTTGAGAACTACTACCATAAAATGTTATTGTTTGATGATATCAATCAAAACTATATAATTAATATATGCTTTGATGAGGCAATTTTAGTGGTTTTTTTTTTTTTTTTTTTTTTGGAAACTACTGGGCCATCTCTCTAGCCCGTGGCATACTTCTTTTCTTTTTCTTTTTTTTAAATATTCCTATTTATTTTCAATTTTAGTTTTATAAAATTGTACCATGAGTACACAGAATATGTAAATAAAGATTTATGCAAAACCCTAACAATTGTTTTTCAAAGCAAAAACTGAAAACAATTTCAATAGCCACAGTGCAGGCTGGGTTATGCATGGGTAATGTATTCTCTCAGTGGAATACTCCATAGAAAAAAGTGAGGAACTCTACATGCAGACTGGGCTGGTAAGAGGGTTCAGTGGGGAAAATGTCTGCTGCCCAAGCAGAAGGATTGGAGCCTGATCACCAGCTCCCACTCAAAATCCAGACCAAACAAGTCTGCAACTATGAGGATGGACATAGATGAATACTGGAAGCTCACTGGCCAGCCAGTATAGGCAAAAAGGCAAGCTACAGGTACAGTCACAGACCTTGTCTAAAATAAATAAACAAAATGTGGAAGGCCAGCGAGATAGCTCAGCTTCATTAGGTAAAAGTTCTTGCTGTGCAAACATGATGATCCAAGTTCAGTCTCTGGAACTGACAATAGAAGAAATGAGCAGCCATCCACATACATACCATGTCACACACACAGTCACATTCTCTCTCTCTCTCTCTCTCTCTCTCTCACACACACACACACACACACACACACACACACACACACACACACACACACACAGAGAGAGAGAGAGAGAGAGAGAGAGAGAGAGAGAGAGAGAGAGAGAGAGAGAGAGAGAGCATATTTTAAAAACAAGATAGACATGAGAGAAAGGTCCACACTATTGACTTCTGGCCTCCATAAGTACCAGCAGAGACAAGGTACCTCTTCTATCCATTCACACTTTTAGATCCACATAGAAGAAAGATTACCAAGCAACACTGCCAGTTATGAAAATCAGGATGCAGAATAACAGCATGTTTCCACTTGAACAAAAAACATGGGGGTGAGGTAATTAGGCTAACTTTGAGCAGAAGGCATATAACAAACTGCTGGTTGATTACACTAGGAAAAGCCCTGTTTTTTGTTTTTTTTTTTAAATTGTGTCGTTATTTGAATTATTTTTAAATCAATGACCATGTTGTTTTCTAAGCACAGAAAGTTGGCACCATTACAGAAAATAACCTGAGTGGGGGTCATTGTGCATGTGTGCCAGGTTTCTTGTTCAATAGCCTTGAGCCTGTTAAAGCATTTGACATAGGGAAATCAACATGTGGATCAATGAGTAGATGAAGTATAAATTGATTGGCAGCTGGTGTGAGATATGTAACTAAGAAGATTCCTCTGATGAACCTCCAAATGCTAGTCAGGGAGCCTCACTGCTGATGCTGACCAGATAGCAACTGCTTCTGCTGGTTTGAAGTGGACTTCTGCTTTGGTGTGAATTGAGGAGATACCCCAGAGGAAATGGGTGTCTTATTTTGCATGAATTGTGAAATTCTGGAAATCAAGAAACTTGATTTCTGGGAATCGATGTTGTCTTGGCCTGGCCACTCCTTAGCATGGAGCCTTCTAGCTTTCTTTTTCTTTTCTTTCTAGACCTTTTTTTTTTTTCTTGTCAAATATTGACTGATGACTATCTTTCTAAAATTGTGCACTTTAAAAGAAGAAAGAAAACTACAAAAGCCAGAATAAACACAACATTCCACATTTTAAAAATGAACTAACATCTGTTTCTAAAAAATAATTCCAATGATAGATGAGTTGGCAAGAGTGTCTCTGCCCAGTAGTAGTTATGGCTTTGACTTCTCTGGCCTTAGATTTAGATTATCTGGGAATTCCTTCACTCTTTGAACTTTGACTTCTTCCATTCCTAGTGTTATACAAGCTCAGAAACACCCATTAAGGCAGGGAAGATAAATGGCTCAGTTGGTAAAGCCCTTGCAGCACAAACATGGAAGCTCTAGTTCAAGCCCCAGGCCAGGCATTGTGGGGCACGCTTGTAATCCAAGTGCTGAGAAGGCAGAGACAGGCAGGTTCCTGAGACTTCCTGGCCAGCCATCCCAGCCTATAGAATGAGCCTCTAGGCTAGCAAGAAACCCCTGCCTCGAAAACCAAGATAGGATAAGACTGAGGAAAACACATGAGGTTTATATCTAGCTATACACATGCACACTCACGTACACATGGGCACACACATACAATGCACTTCACATGTTTTTGGCTTGTCATGCCTTCTCTGGCACACATATCCATTTCATATCAAATTTCATCATGTCCATTTAGAGAGCAATGTTTACCCAGTAGTGTCAGGAACATGTACTTTAAATGTTAGCAAGAAGCTTCATTATGGCCTGATTGTTTTTATTTTTATTTTTTTTATTTTATTTTTTTTAATTTTTTTTCTTCTTTATTTTGTATTTATCAAAAAAAAAAAACCAGTAAAAAGAATTTAAAATGCAGAAGAGTTAACAATAACTATACAGAGGATAAGAATCATAAGCATGGCTTATCAAGGGTAGAAATACAAATAAGATTGCTACACATATATTTTCTTTGTGTTCAGCTTTCCCTATATATCCTTATTCAAGGTCTC
>PVIH01011087.1:55747-71480 GCA_004025045.1 Sigmodon hispidus | reverse complement strand
AAAAAAAAAAATTCAGAGGGAAAGATGAACACAAAGAAAATATAGGTGTAGCAATCTTATTTGTATGTCTACCCTTGATAAGCCATGCTTATCATTCTTATCCTCTATATAGTTATTGTTAACTCTTCCACATTTTAAATTCTTTTTACTGTGTGTTTTTTTTTAATAAATACAAAATAAAGGAAAAAAAAAAATCTTAAACTGCCATGTCAGCTGCCTAGGGGCTCAGTGCTGGTACACTGTGCTGGTAGCTGGCTCTAGCCCACAGGCAGTGGATGGTAGGCCACATCTCTGTTTGCATGAACACTTGCCTGCCTGAGAAACTGCAGGATTAGGGAGCCATGCCAGATTCCTTGTCCAGAACTTTTCTTAGCTTTCTCAGGTCCCTGCATTGGATACCATATGTAGTTGGACTTTCTTTTCTGCAGCCAGCCTCAAACAGTGACACAGAGACTGCTTATTAATTATGAAATCTTGGCCTATAGATTAGGCTTGTCTCACTATCTCTTATAAATAAACTCATTTATATTAATCTACATTCTATTGAGTGGTGTTCTCTCTCTTCCATCCTGCACCTTCTGTTTCTGCTGTGTGTCTCCTGCAGGCCTAGATTCCTCCTCTTACTTTCTCTCCCTGGAAATCCTACAGATTCCTCCTTCCTAGATATTGGCCATTCAGCTTTTTATCACATCAATCACAGCAATATACCTTCAAAAGGGAACAACTATCCCACAAAGGAGTACCCCAGTAGATATAGGAAGACTACCCTAGTGGATATAGGAAGACTACCCTAGTGGATATAGGAAGACGACTACCCCAGGGTGATATTTAGGACAATTATCCCATGGGGATATATAGGAAGACTACCCCAGTGGTGGAATATGTGCTTAGGATGCATGAGGTTTCACATTCAGTGCCCAGAACCACAAAACAAACAAAAACAAAAAAACTACCACCACCACCACCAACAACAACAAAACCAAAAAAACCAACTCAGGCAACAAGAAGGCAAGGAAATCAGGCAGGATGTATTTCTGTTAGACCCATAGATCAAACTGCCCAGAGAGATGGAAAATAGAATTTTCAGGAGGGGTAGTTTCAAAAAAGATTGCAATTCTAGGTGGAAAAATAGTTATAGCATGTGCTGATAAAGCATGAGGAACTGAATTTAGATCCCAGCACCCATGTAAAGAGCCATGTGTAACCACATGTCCATAACCCTAGCACTGTGGAGGCAGAAAGAGGATCAATGTTGATGCTGTAGGCCCCCACCCAGTCTAGCTTGAGGCTCAGTGGCAGGCCCTGCTTTGAAAGCATAAGTTGCAGAGTTATATGACACCTGAAATTTTCCTCTAGCTGTACATGTGTGTACAGGGGCACACATAATTATACAAATACTCATGTGCCTTCCCTCCCTCTACCCCCTCGTCCCCCTCCCAACAAACAAGAGTGTAATTTATTCCAGAGGATGACCTGACATGGTGGCCAATACAAATTGGAGTCAGTGAGTTATTAAAGCAAACAAAACCCCCCAAACAAAAAATAAAGACATGAAGTTGGGAGGGCATGAGAAGGCCAGTGTTGATCTGAAACGAGGGGAGGATTAGGAGGTAAATATGATCAAAACATATTGTGTAAAATCCCCAAAGAATGAACAAAAATATGATTTTTAAAAGAACACAATGTACAGATGCCTTCATGTACTGACCTGGTACATGAAGGCATTTGAGAGATGCATGAGGGCAGATACAAAGAGAATCATACAAACAAACAATGGGGGAATTATGACGTTCAGGAGGCGTGAAAGGTGAGGGGTATGGACTAACTCTGGGGGTGATGGTGCTCATGTGTGCAGGCCTGTGTAAGCACCAGATACCGACTTAAGAAAGAAAGAGCATTATTGAGACAAAGGTGAAGAGCAGGAGGAGACAGGAAAGACATTTGCTATGATGGCAGCTCAGCTCTGTCTAAATGGATGATGCAGAAGGTGGAATATGCATATTCTTTAGATCTGTGCTAATATAAGTGCCAGAGGGCCCAGCTCAGGTGACAGCAGGTCTTCATCTCTGGAACGTTTTATTTGATTTGTTTTAAAGCTTCTTAGTTATAATAAAAATCCCCTCACATGAATTGCTTTTCTAAATATAAAAGGCTAATGTTCGAAATCTTCTGAATTTTGGAGTGCAGCATTCGACTAAACCAAGGAAGACCTAATGCTTCATTAAAGGAAATTGAAGAAATGAGATTTTGGCGGCCAAGGGCAGAGTAAGCAAGGGCTTTTGCAGGTGTCCACTGACTCAGATGGTTCCTTTGGTTTCGCCATGAACAAGACAATGCTGGACCAGTCTAGACTCCAGTCCCCGTATATCTGGATGACCAAGAAGAAAAATTTCTTCTTTTGGGTTTGCTACCATTCTTTTGGGGACACTGCTACTTTGTTAAGTAAGTTTAACTTAAATAATGCTAAGTGGATTCAGAAATCAGTTTATAATATTTCATAATAATTTATAATATCCCGGAAAATATATGCAAATACACTGTGTAATGAGCCCAGCACTCATTTATTTATTAGTCATTTATGCTATTACACCATCTAAAATAAATATAATATAAGTACATTTGCATCGACCACTCCAAGCCATTAGGATATTATTTAGAATTTCTTAATTAATTTTAATTTATGAACCTGCCTTGAAGTATGGCCCCTCAAGTAGTATTTAGCTTATTATTGCCTGCTTTGTATTTATATATGATGTTTCACTGGAGAGCAGTAAAGAAAGCCCATAGACTTTCTGTAGGAAACAATCTGATCTCTATTTTGCAGATGGGCACTGTAGACACAGACGGCTGCATCATTATCCCTGAGAGAAGAAGCAAGCTCGAGACAGCTAAAAACAGTACTCAGGCATTAGGGCCCATTCTTCCGCTTGCATCCTCCACAGCACTGATGATCATTATCATCTATCCTTATCATGACTATTTTTGAATACCCAATTGGCACATTTTATTAAACTGTACTAGGGACTAGATTAAATCCTTAATGCTTGGCAGCTGTTTCTCTCAGTGTCATTTTCTGAACTTCCGCCAGCCTCCGGATGCTGCGGAGGCATTTAGTTTAGAGTAAATGTCTTAAAGGGGGTGGGCTGGCTCTGCTGAGATTCTCAGTGGCAATGTCTTAAGTCTCTTGGCCTCCTTGCTAATTCTGTACTCAGTTTAGCCTTAGTTCAATTTAAGGGCCTCTTTCACCAAATCACTCACCACCATCTACATTTCTGAGGGACATGTGATGCTCTTTGTTGCAAGTATATAAAATACTGTCAAGATTTAGTAATTTATAATGGCAAATGCCACTAAATTTAATAACATTATAATTCAGGGTGAAGTGTTTGGGTTATGGTTCTTGCTCTCTAGATCTATTAGAGAAAAAGACCCTGAGAAGGTTCGGGAAATGATCATGTGCTCGTAACAACTGCAGGGGGAAAGTGAAGATTAGATTTCATGGAGAGCAATTCTGATTGATAGACAGTGGCAAGGTTATTTTAAAAATCCAGCAAAATCCTTTCTCCATAAAATGACCATTTACTGCATACAGTCATGGCAGTTAGAATTCAGAGAACCTTAGACTAGCCATCCATCAGCCTGTGATTTAACAGGAAGAAGACATTATCATAATAAGAGTATCTATAACTCTTTCCTTTACCATAACTTTACTCAAGGCAGTGGACCAGAATTTATGACCCTTTGAGAATACCTGATCCGTCAGAAAGCTGTGTACGTGGGAACCAATGCTTTTAATGGTCTTTATCTCTCTGGAGTTAAACTCCCCACTCAGTAGGTAGTAGATAAGAAAAAGATAATAAACATTTTCCTAATGTGGATTTTATGTTCTCCTTGCTAGTTATTGGGGGACCAGTAAATGAGTATCATATAGTTTATAACCAGGAAGTGCCCTGACTCCTGACACTTTTTACCTAAAAGAAAGGAGGGGAGCAGCTGGAGAGGATGTATGGAATCATTTGAAGTGATGTCTTTCCTGGAGTCTCTGAGCAGTCAGGCTTGATTAGAGACATGTAAGTTTCACTTGCACAAGAATGCTTTCAGAAGGGCTCACCTCAAAACAAATGCCCAGAGGATGAGAGTCAAATAACGCAGGAGTGTGAGTGGGCTGCCCATGCACACAATTTTCTGAAACTTGGGACAATCTAATGATATCTAGATTCATTAGAAAAAAACTCTGGCAATTTTCAAAAATGCCCTCATCATAGCTGAGTATGCATGATAACTGAGCCTTTAATGTTCGGTGTCTGAAACTTACACCTGGTAGGTAATTCATCTCAACAGCAGTTCTAATGGCACATTCAATTTCAACATGGCATCTCCAAAATATTGTACTTTCTGTGGCAGGTGAGATGGCTGGGCAGGTAACTGAATTTGACCCTCATGGCGGAAGGAGAGAACCAAGTTGTACAAGACGTCTTCTGACTTGTACAAGTGTGCACACCTGTGCATGGGCACACACGTGGCACTAAATAAACAAATAACTTTAAAAACCACATTTTACTTTCTCAATTTCTACAAAACAAAGAAACATCTGAGGCCTTATCCCTTGATTTGACAAAGGAGCTGGAAGAAAAGACCTGCTCTTTAGGAGTCAGTAGTAAAGGTGGATCACAGATGTAGTCTCAGAAACACAAGCCGAGCTTTAATCCATTCTGTTAACTCATGCTATACAAACAGTGAGTGTCCTTTGCAGTTTTGTTTTGCTTAATTCCTTTTTAGATGATTGCTGGAGACAAGAATGACACATGGCTCTTATTACTATGTGGCTGTTTCTTGCTGCCTGGCTTGATGAACAGGTAACTTCATATATTGGTGTGAATGTCTTTTCATTTGGGGGCTATTTCTAAAACTGCAGAGAATCACAATGCCTCCAGGCTGAAGTAATGGATGCCACCTCTAGCTGTGTTTGAACCCCAACTGGAGCGGCAAGAGAATGAGCAGCAAAGAGAAGCTGGGATTGAGCAGACTGGCAATATCTCTGCTGGAGGAACCACAGCACCCTGGAAGCTGAGCATGTTTATTATAAACAATTGAACAAAGATGTTCACTACACCTAGGTGAACAAGGGGGTGGTTATCACCTACAGATAAACAAGGACACGGGTATAGCTAATCTGGGTAAGAGCAGTCAGTCTCTGCAGGGGAGCAGTCTCAGGCTGTAAACATCTGGGAGGCAGAAAGCTGTGATGGCCATTTCTGCACACCGACCCCAGGAAAGCTTTGCCCTTAGAGTCCCACTCTGGAGGCGGGAGGGTGTGGGAAGCTTTGCCATTCTCCTTGCACTGAGGCTTTGGGGTCCTTGACATGGCTGTGCCTGTGTCAAACAATACATATTCATTTAGGACTTCCCACACTCAAGGCTTCCTCTGCTCTCCACTGTATCCCTCTATTGTATTAGCAGCAGAACAAACAGATTTGGAAGGTTAAGAGCCTGGCCTTTGGCCATGCAGCTCTTGGCAGAGAAAGAACTGGGCATCCAGTGATTGAGATTAGAAAGTGCTTTTGTGTGTTTGTAGGTTGAATCCTGGGAATATAAAACATCAATTAGAACAGTAATTATGGTTTGTCTATTATGATAAAAATGAAGACAAAGCAGACTCCATTAAATAAGGAGTTATGATCAAATATGCAAAAGGTTTAAAGAACAAAATCAACATTTATCAAGATGACTAGCTCCTAGTCTACTTTACACAGTGTGAGTTGAGAGAGAAACAGTATTTTGGATTTAAACTATGAAAAAAGACCCTTAAGAGATAATGCAAGCTGTTTAAAAAGGCCAGGATGGGGCAGCCTGGCCTTGACTGATGAAAAGGTTTCTGTGGCTATTCACTTGTTTCTGAGATGTTACCTTGAAGAAAAATTGTTTCTGTGCATTGCTGATAAAGACCCTCAAATCTGGTTTGCATGTACATTCACCATGTTATGCTAATTGTTTCACTTCCTTAACTTTATATTGAAATAAGTACAGAAGTTTATGTCATGGTCAAGTTTTCTTGAACATATACTGTCTGTTCGTTTTAATATGATTGATGGTTGGTCTTCCTTGTCACCTTGATAGGATTTAGATGCAGTCACATAGGAGAGAAACCTCTTAAGGTTGTTGATGAGGACATTTCCAGGGAGGTTTAACTCCAAGTGAGAGCTATACCCTGAATCCAGGGAGCACCACTCGATGGTTGGTATATGGAGCACTGGTGTTCATTTCCCCAGCTTCTGGACCAGGCAAGAAGGCTGTGTGCTCCTGCTGCCATGGAGTCCCTGCCATAATAAACTTATCTCCTCACATGAACCTAAATCCATGCTGCTTTCCTAGGGTTACTTTAAAAAATATTTATTTTTATTTTATGTGAATTGGTGTTTTGCTTGCATGTATAACTTTGTAAGGGCATCAGATCTTGGAATTACAGACAGTTGTTAGTTGCCATGTGGATGCTGGGAGTCAAACTCAGGTCCTCCGGGACGAAGAACAGTCAGTACTCTTAACCGCTGACCCATCTCTCCAGCCCCTCCTAGGGTTACTTTTATCAGATGGTTTTTCATAGCAACAAGGCAAAGATAACTTATGCAAACCCATGCTGTATTTTAATATGTAGGACAAGTTACAGAATACACAGGACAAACAAATACAACTTGACTGGGTTAGTTCCATTTTGAATTCAAAGGCAAGCTTGCCAGGAGGCTAGAAGCAGGCAGCCTGGTACCTATGTTGGTTTTCAGCCCAGGGTTGATTGCTGCCTTAAAATAATCAAGCTTCTTTCGAGCCATTATTTATTTTCAATGAGGGTGTCTCACCCACTCCTCTGGCAGTAGGGAATGCCAGGAGCAGCACAGTACAGTCTCAGCTGGTTTTAGCAAGGAACCTGTGGTTGGCCTCAGGAAGTTCCTGGCAACTGTTTAATTCTGTACAGGTTCAGGGTTGCACAGGTGTCATTGCTTTGGAGCTAGCTCTAGGGAAACCAGATACCCTCTTCTGGCCTCTAAGATACTCACAGGTGCTTGAGTGCACACTCATTTACACACACACACACACATACACACACACACCCCAATAAAAATCCTTAAAAACAAACCTCTGCAACCTATAGCTCTACAGCTCTTTGTGTGTGTGAGGAGTAAATACACATCTGTGAGCACGAGCATGCTAGCTATTATCATCTCTACCATCTGGCAAGCCCCACTTGGCATTCACAGCCCCTGAACAAGTGATGGTCACGTGACAATGCATGCACTAGCTGCTTTCATTTAAAAACAAAACAGAAAAATCAAGGCATCGCTATGGTTTTGGAACAACAAGCATTGAAAAATATCAAGCCTGGAAAAAAAAAGAAAAGAAAAGAAAGAAAAAGAAGGTGTCCACTGACCCTGATTCCATGTAGGCATTCACAGTAGAGAAGAAGGGGAGCTGCAGAATGAGCAAGTGGGAGGGGCAAAACATTTCCTATTTCCTACCTGCTCTCGTTCAGAGCCCTGGTGGGAGCCATCTTCAGGAAAGCTCTGCTGGAGCAGTGGTCTTACCCTTCACCCTCGGAAACATAAACTCCCAACACTGGTTCCCCCATAGGCTCAGGATCCAACTACCCCAGAATCACTACAGTACTGGCTAAAATGTAGGTTCCTATATGATACCTGGACCTGCAGCATCACTAACAACATCCCCAAGAGATCCTTGGACATCACTGAGAATCCACTGGCAGCAGGGTTAGTTACTTTCAGTTGCCAAAAATTATACTATATTAAAAAAAAATAATTACTCAACCAAACAGCATTTTACTTGGAATAAAAAATGAGACTACCTGTTACCCAGGCTTCATTCTCTAAGACATGATTTACTCCTCCACCCTGTTCATCCTTGCTTATGTGAATGGCACTGTGGACATGCTGGACCGGAAGGTGCTGGAAGTTTGTATAATAAAGAGGAAGTAGAGTAAAACATACACTTTGCACAGCTGCTGTTTTTATATAAATGTGTGAGAATTTCCTGTTTTTCTACAATCATCAAATTGTTTCTATTAGCTATTTATAATATGTACTATTTTCAGATCTAATTTTCACTTCTTCCATCTGAATGGCTATTTAAAGATACACCCAAGCACAGTTCAAGAAACCTGAAATTTCAGCCCACTGATCTCTTAAATCACACCCAACATCCAGGGAAAACAGCTTTTTTTTTTTTTTTTTTTTTTAAAGGCGGAGGCTGTCTTTTCAACAGATAACCAGCACCATCTAGTGGACTTTAATGGATTTAAATAATTCTGTCAAATTCAGACCAGACGTCTACATGCTGAGAGCCTCTGTTAACTCCCAGGGAAGGTTATTTCTGAAATGACCTGGGGGAAAGAACAAAAACTTTTTAATGATCACCTTCTCAAATATAAATCTGCATGATAGTTATGCCCACTAGGGGGACATGGGGGAAATGATCAATAAAGAATCTGAGACATGTTCTAAGTCCTCTGTACATGTCATTTTCAATAATGCTAAGCACAGAATCACAGGAGGTGGGTCCGACCATGGGCACACCATTAACAACCCTTCTAAAGAAATGGCCTTTGAATTTGTTCTGTGATGCTCTCCCAGCACACTGTTACAGCTGGTAAAAGCTTATGGTGAGATGAGGGAAACTGGGGCACTGCATCTGGTAGCTGAACCCCAGAGGAAACACGACGTGGGCTTTTTCTCACTCCTTCAAAACTGGATCCACTCAGAAGGAAGGTGTCAAGAGCAGAAAGAGATGGGAATAAAACAAAATATACATCCAAAATCAACACTGCCATGGGTCCCCCAGCTTGGACTAAAACCAGGGGAAAGTCAGCTTAAGTGCATTCATTCTACAAAAGCTCTTTATGGATTCTCCTGAAGGCCTAACACTCCTCAGAGAGTATCTGCAGAATGCAGAATTGCAGAAAGCACAGCACAGGAAAAGATGTCACTTTCTGTTGTATCTCAGTGTTAACTGTTTAGAGAGCTATCACCCTCAGTATGAGCCAGAAGTATGTGGAAAAAAATGGAGGACAGATACAGAACAACTTCAGTTTATTAAAGTTTGCTCTCAAGGTCCACACAGCCTCTGAGAAGTTTGCAAATGAGGACATTAGAAACAAATAAAGCGAGAAAAACACAGAGACAGAAATGAACTCAAGACTGTTGGAAAATATGATCAATAAGGACTTAGTGTGGGATGACCACAGAAAGAAATTTTGTTTCCATTTGGTTTATATAGTTCTCATGTTGCATAGATTTTAAAAGGGAACTGTTTAAGAAGGGAAAACAGCAGAGATCATATGCAGTCTTCATAGCTCTGTATTTTCTAAGTTTTCTTCCTCCATCACATTACCAAGAAATGTGAAAATTTTTTAATGGGCCTCATTAAGCACACAATATATAAACTGGAGAGAGGGCTGGGGATATGACTGAGCAGGTAAAGGCACTTGCCACTTGAGTGTAAGGAACTGAGTTTATATCCCTAAAGCCCCTTAAAAGCTGGAGGGATGAGACACATCTGTAAGCCCAGCGCTCCTCTGGGAAGATAGGGGTTGGGAAAGGGGAAATTCCAGAATGGGCCAGCCAGTCTCAATCTCACATATGCCATGGAAGGACAGCAAAGAGACTGTCTCAAATAAGGTGGTGTGGGAACTGAGGGCCAGTGCACCCACTGTCTCAGGCTACGCTAGGAATTCAGCCCTTCAGACAAGACTTAAATTAGGTTTCCTTTTTACTATGGGTTAAGCTTTTTCTCAGGCAACAAACAGGTGTCTCTTTTCTGGTTAGACTTCCAGAGAACAGGTGTCCCTTTTCCAGTTAGGCAATTGATAGATTTCCAAAGTAGCACATCCTGTTTTAGCAGAAAACCTTTTGACTGTGGAATCTCCCCACCCTAAGTCTACATGAACGTTTCCGCCTTGAATCCCTATTTAACTGCTGGTCAAAAAATGTCTGGGGCCTTGATCAGAAAGTTTTGTCTTGCCCTTGTTTCTTTCATGTTTCTTGCTCCCCCCATTTGTTTCACCCCCTTTCTTCAGGTCCACATTGAAGACCCCACTGGCCAGGGCAAGGTGGAAGGCCAGGACTGACACTCAAGATTGCCTTTTGACCTCCACACCCAAATTGGCACAGCCAGGTTGCATTTGCACAGGTTCATATGCATTATATAAAACTCTACATAGTACACATCCTTGAACACATGTACACAGAAAACAAGGCTTTTGTTCACAGAACAGAGCAGTGTAAGGGCATGTGGAAATAATCTATATACTCAAGAAGCAATTTGTGATTCGGGAGCCCTGATGTCACCTGTGACAGTCCCACCAGAGACCTAATCAGCATTTTATCAAGATTGGGTGATGTAAGGTGGAGAAGGCAGTATTGATTTCTGACATCTTTGTTCTCAGTGCAACCCTGGTGTCAGGAGTGTATATGATGATCATTCAAATGAGTCAAGAACTGCACACCATGTCCGACCTCATTCCCCAAGTGAGGACATGGTGGTCCATAAACATTTGTGAACTTTATCTAAGGCTACCCAACTATTTAATACCAGACTTCTAATAATGGTACTTTCTTATTACAAACTTTTTTCATTTTTTAAAAATTTTATGTGTATGGATGTTTTAGCTGCAAGTATGTCTGTGTGTTACTCCTGTGCAGTGCTTGCAGAGGCCAAAGAGAGCATCAGATCTTCTTGAAGCAGACACTGGACACTTGCCGCTAATTTCTTCCTGGTCTTAGCTTCTCAGCTGTCATAGGGGAGGAGCCCATCTCACCAGTACTTCCATCTGTCAAAGTTCAAGCAAAAGGAAGTTTCTGTCCCACCAGCAACTCTCAAATAACCAGTAGCTGCTTCCCAAATAATTAACTCGGAGACTTAATATTACTTATAAATGCTTGGCTGGTAGCTCAGGCTTCCTACTAACTCGTTCTTGTACTTAACCCATAATTCCTGTGTGTTTAGCCACATGGTTTGATACCTTTTGTCAATATGACATTCTCATCTTGTTTCCTCTTCCTCTGCCCTTCCTCTTCCCACCATTTTTAGTTTGATCACCCTGCCTATACTTCTTGTCTGGTTATTGGCCAATCACTATTTTATTAAACCAATCTGAGTAACAAACATTTACAGTGTATGAGAGGATCATTCCATAGCAGACCATGGGCTGAAAACCCCAAGACCATGATCCCAAATAAATCTTTCTTCTTTGTAAGTTCATTTGAAGTGTGATTATAGATGATTATTTATGTCCTGTAGTGACAGGGCCTTCTCAGGAAGGAAGCCACACAGACAGTTGGGAAGCTGTATTTCAGATCAAAGAACTAGGGGCCTGGTGTATGTGGATGTGTGTGTGTGTGTGAGAGAGAGAGAGGGGGAGAGAGAGAAAATGAGAGACAGAGAGATGAGAGAGACTGTGTTTCTAAGCTCCTGACACTTATCTTTAACATGTAGAGACAGGAAATCTAAATGGAAAGATCTTGTTCCTCTTCTCTCTGGTGCTGGTGTCAAAGCTGGAACCTCATGCAGGCTAAGTACAGATTCTGAAATTTATATCTCCAGGCTCTTATATTATTCTTAAAATATTTTCAACTTTCATAATCTTACTATTATAATCCTCGAAGCCCGTGTTTAAATAATAACTATTAGTGCTGAAATACTTCTTGGAGGTTGAACACTTGCCTCTTCGTATATGTAAAGCCTAGATTTTTATCTCCAGCATCCCTGCAAGGACAAACAACATCCAAATACAAAGAAAGAAAACCCCAAATCCAAATGATTAAGTTTAGAAGAGTTTGGAAGAATTATAAATTATATGCAAATTCTGGAAAACACGGAGAATTTTACTGAGTAGTATCTGAATAGTAAAATATTAACTCAGAGACAACTGATACCAAGGTCAAATGAAGTAGCATTTTTGAGGGGAACAGAGAACACAGTATTGTAGTTTATGTATACTGAACCAGGTTGTCCTTGAACAGTATCTGTTAAGCAAACACAGGTGAAGTGGTTTTTGTTTTTTTAATGGATGACTTTATGAACAGTAGTTTGTGGAGGCAGTTAACTGGCCAGGCATGAATCTTTGACTCAAACCCATTTTGAATTAGTTAACTAGGGTAAGTCCAGTTGAGAAATGCTGAAGGCACAATGGATACTGTTTTCCATTGTTCTCAACGTCGCTGGAACATTCTGTGCTTTGACTGTTAGCAGATGTGCAGTCCTTTCCCCATATCTAGATTCCACCGCAAAGGCAATCTTAGTTACTTCCTTGTCCTTGCTTTTGGTAGTGCTATGGCTCATACACGGGGCCTCTCAGCTGACACTGGTGAGTCTAGTTATTCGTTCTTTTATATAGCATGTAAATCTACCAATCAACATTGTAGATTGGGAATTGTTAATGTAAGGACTTACTTTGAATCCTGAACTCATTTTTCTTCTTTTTCTTTAAATGTATGTAGTACGTATGTGTGTATGCACATGTGCCAGGATACCCATGTAGAGGTCATAAAAAAACTGTGAGTTGGTTCTCTTCTCCTGCCTTTACATGGGTTTTGTGGCTTGAACTCTGGTTTCCAAACTAGCATAGCAAATGCCTTTGCTTACTGAACTATAGGCAGAAGGGTGGCAAGTTTCAGAGAGAGAGAGAGGGAGGGAGGGAGCAAGTACTAGAACTGACTTCCGGCTGGCACAGGAAGGACCCAAATGCATACTAGCTCTAAGGAAGATGAGCTCTAAGTGTTTCTGCCTGGGTTACAGGAAATGGTGATCTCAACTTCTTAGTGTCATAATTTCTGCTCTTGCTTTGGCAGAGGTGCGCCTGGATTCCCTCAGTGACATCTCTATGCAGGCTACTAAGGTTAATTCTCACCTAAAAGCAGAACATTTTCTTCTATGTTTTGGATTTTCAAACTTTAAGAAAAGTGGGATTTGGAAAAGCATGTTTCCTGAGAAACATAGAGTCTTTTCCTTTGGAAACATTAACAGTGAAGATAGAGGCTGGAGCGACCTTTAATGAGGAAAAGCTGGCAAGACTGGAGGACATTGAGGTTAACAGTTTGATCATTAGGGCCTGTGGGTGTTAGAAGGATTCTAAGAGAAATGGAGAGTCATCATAGCATGAGCAGGATTTGATTGAGGTTCTGAACATGCTGTAGGATACTGTGCTTCAAGTACACAGGAGGCTGGGGGGGTGTTCAACCAACAAAACAAAACACAACAACAACAAAAACTACCGATAGATTATTGCAAACATCTAGTTGAGAGTGGAAACACTGCAGGTGTGAGAAGCGTTTGATTCTGACACATTCATAACACATGTTCGAGGAAGAGGAATTAAGGCTGAAGCTGTTGAGCTGAGCCTGAGGATGGGCTGGAGTGAGGGGAGGAGACTACGGGAAAGTGGTTTGCTTTTTTGATCTGCTAAGTTTGAGAGGGTTTTCACACAGCTGGGGGGGGGGGGTTACTGAGGTCCGATGAAGGAATGAGATTCAAGAGAGACATCTGACCTGCAGGTAGAGACAAAGGATTAGAGCATTATCAGCCTGTTCTACTTTAGATTATAACTGTGCTCTTCCGAGAACTCAGTTTATACTCACTTGTTCTGATGAAAAAGACTGAAGAAATACTGTACCTGCCCCAAAGCATGAGGGTAAAGGAGCTCTGGGTGTGAAAATACCTTGTAAATAAGGGCCATTCAGATTGGAGTGCAGCAGGTGTTGGAAAATAGTGGGGATGAAGGGAAAACACCGATGATGCAGGCAGCAAGTCCGTTTGCACTGCACGGAGAGAAATTATGAGTAATTATAAAGGTGTAAAAAGCCGTCATAATTTCTTTTTTAGTGTATCCTAGTCTTTACAAAACCAGCCAACACACACACACACACACACACACACACACACACACACCCCTCCAAATTTGACAAGACTTTCACGTAGGACATCTCTGAGCTGCAAATCAGTCTCGCAAGGAGGGGATGCTAGTGATAAGGGAGGTAGGTAACTGAGAGCTGAGAGGACAACCCGCCTGTAGCAGCTGGTCAGAGCCATGTAAACACTGGGATCCTCGTTCCGGAGTCCAACCATTGTACAAACCATTCCTCACCTAGAACATTCACAGCACAGGTTATAGGACCGCCCCAGCTCCACAGCCACCCCACACACTTCAGCGATCTTTCTTGTAGTTACTATCCCGAATGCCCATCTCTGATGGTACAACCCTTTACACCTATCGCGAGACTGAGATCCGCACGCTTCTGGTTGCCAGGGCAACAGCGTTCTTTGAGGCTTAGGGTTTGGGACTGCTGCATCTTAATCTCCACCAAGGCGGTGGTGGCAGGAAAGACCGGTCCCCTTCGAGGGGAAGTGGATGACGCTTGGATGTCCGCGGCGCGGGTCACTGCCTAGATATTCAGCTTTCGTTCCCTCCGGGAAGGGGAGGGACCGCACGGACCAGAGGTCGGTAGCTGTGTGGTACAACAGAGTGCAAACTGGAGGAGTCCTGTCAGGGTTAGCCTAGTGGGAGAGGGCGGACTCGGTCCCCAGGAGCAAGGCCATTGCGGTGGGCGTGGTTACAGGGGGCGTGGCCATGCCTGGGAGGGACTGTGGAATCTCAGGAAAATCATGGTCCCTGTTGGAAACTCTGCTTTAGTCCATTTTTCTGAGCCTTCTTGCCACAGAGGTCTAGAGAACTAGACAGTAGTTTAGATGTAAACTGCACATTGTCATGATGTAGAAAAAATAAGAATAGGAAGAGAGCTGGTAAACAATGGCCTGGAACTCAGTTTTTCTTAAGATGGAAGATGCATAAACCAAACTATAGGTAGGTACCTGGGGAATATGAATAGGCTTTTCAGACAACTGGAATGGCAGCAAACCAATCTAGGGACACGGGCAGTTTTGTCTCATCAAAGCAGATCAGGTACTAACTACATGATCAATAAATGGTATAAATCGTTGGCATAATCTGGTCTTTTATCTACTTCACTGACTATCATAAGGTGACTGATATTTTAATTTTTAGTCTTTTAATTCCCTAAGAAAATGTGTATTATGTATCATTAAATGAAGAAATACATAAAACAAAAAATTCTGTTTGTATCAGTTGTTCCTTTCATAGCAGACCTACATAAGAGCAATTACTAATTACCACACAACAGAGTTGGTATTAGGCTGTTTTGAAATCTCCTCTACCAAGGAAATTAATCCATTGTTTTTCATTTTTGCCTAAGGCAAATTTTTATGGCAAGGGCAGAAAGCAGCCACATTCTTTGCCAAATATGACTGTAGCCAGTGGCTAGTATTGTTTCCCTGAAATCTCTTTAGAACTACTGACAAGTTTTCTAGACCTCTGTGTCAAGAAGGCTCAGAAAAATGGACTAAAGCAGAGTTTCCAACAGTCTACATAGCTCTCAGCACTCCAGTCTTCTAACCGCCAGCTAGGAGGTCCTGTTAAGCTCCATTTACAAAGTTCAGTGACTTTCCTAGTTCAGAGTCTTCCAACTCCTCCAAAACACAGTATAGTCAGGCCTGTCCCAGAAATAACCCATTCTTCAATATGGACTTCTGTCTTAGTTACTTTTCTGTTTTTTTTTTTTTTTTTTTTTTTTTTTTTTTTTTTTTTTTTTTTTTTTTTTTTTTTTTTTTTTTTTTTTTTTTTTTTTTTTTTTTTTTTTTTTTTTTTTTTTTTTTTTTT
>PVIH01011087.1:22114-55647 GCA_004025045.1 Sigmodon hispidus | reverse complement strand
ACTTTTCTGTTAATGTAACGAAGCACCATGACCAAGTTGACTTATAAAAGAAAGCCTTCAATTGACTACAGTTTAAGAAGGTTACAGTTCGTAATGGCTCAGGAATAGCTGAGAGCCACATCTTGATCTGAAAGTAGAAGGCAGAGAGAGCTAAGAGGAAGGAATGAGTTTACTGAAACCTCAAATAGCTCCCTGTCCCCATGAAACATCTTCTCTAATAAGGCTATACCTCTTAATCCTTCCCAAACAGTTCTACCACAACACATGCTTAGTACATCATTGATTTCTTTGCAAACTATCCTTGTGTTTTCTTCTAGTTCCTGAAAGATTGAATATTGTATGTCTACTCATTACTTTTAACATTAGTTTTTACTTTGATCAAAATAATATGGACCAAATGTTAAGCTGTTACATACCATTCACAGTGGAAACAATATTAGAGCAATTTCTGGTCATGACATCTGGAGGCGGCCATCTTGAGCTCTTAAATATTATGCTTAATTAACTATTGTTTGGCTTTATCAGTTTTCAGATGTCCTCTTCAATTTCCTATTACAACAGATTCTTTCACACCCCTGCTTTTGGATATTGTTCTCCACTCCTGTACGCTCAGTGAAAGCATGGTATTTGTTAAGTCTGTACTTAGTGTTCATATAACTAAATACACAATATTTGGTGGCTTCCTAGTACAGCTCTTCATCTCTCACTAGGGATTTCTGTGTGACAAGTGATTTCTTAAACACACAGTGCAGTTATAAGATCCCATTAGGATGGTCTTTATTCTGACTTCTTTTCCAGATGGTCAAATACACAGATAATCTGATAGTTACATTTCCTGTGAACCATGATTTATTTAATTTGATATGTCTAGGAGAGAACATAATAGTAATAGACCATTTTTCTAAGCAAATGGAAAGATTTCTGGGGTCTTTTAGCTGATGTATGTCACGAATGGGTCTCTGTGCTATGACATTTTTTGACATGTATTATATTGGCTCTGCCACATGCCTCCATCTCCCTGATCCTCTCAAACTGCAGTCAGTCCTCCTTGACAGGATGCTAAGGGCATGGAAAAGACATTTGGCCTTTTAGTGACTTATGCTTTTCGGTGGTGACATGACGGGGCTAGGGTGATCCATCATCCCACAGTAACAATGTCAGGCCCTTCCGGAGTGAGCCCCAACCCTTTTACAGCGTGTGAATAATGCTGACATCAATGCCTTTTGCAGTTGCTGAGTTGGAAGAGTTGACCAACTGTTCTCTGAAGGGAGCAGCAGTGGCAAGCACACTGAGCAGCTGGAGGCCACGCCATATTAGTTCTCAGTGTGCCTGAGAAAACCTTGAGCTTATTAATGTTTGTGCCTCCTGTGTGCGAAGCCTCTTTGGACTTTGTCTGAGGTCCATAAGCAGCATGAAAGAGGCCACTTTGTAGCGCCAGGAAGGACACTGCAGTTTTAATGCTTGCTCGTAATTATAAACATTTGGAAACGATTTGGCAGAAGATACCTATTTTTATTTAAGCTGCATTCTCAGTTTCTTCTAGTTTACAGTATGCATATTGCTCCACCATCACTAGGCTGATCTAGAAGAGTCTTTATCAAGGGCATGGTTTGGAAGGATCTATCCACAGTGTTTACCTCCTTCTAGTTTAAGCTTATATCGCTTCCAAAGCCCACACTAAACAGAAAGTGGCGATAATGAAGACAGTCTCATGTAAAGTAGTTAAAGAGGAGGTTGACGAGGTACAGCCAAATAGTGCAAGCCTGTCCTTTACTAAAGGATGTAGGTTTTAGTCTCTTGTGCTAGCCAGAAGTGGAAATTCGGATTTTAGGATGGGAGACCTGATTAAATGGGAACTGTGCTTTGGAGGAAAGTGCTTCAAAAATGTGACTTATCTGGAGCAGGGAAGTTGGAGGGAGGGTGAGCCCAGAAGGAGGCAGCCAGGGGAGCCAGGGCCTGGGCTGAGAAAGGTGTCCTCGGAGTGGGGAAGAGCAAGGTCACAAGTTTTTGTTTTGGTTTTCCTGAGTCAAGACAGTGAGACAGCATTCACATCTGCATTCCACTTCAACTGCTGTTAGTATCTGCATAACTCATTCTTTTGATGACACCGAAGAACACTTATATATGTGCCTTTGGTAGTGAATATGTTCTAAGTAATTGGCTGTAAACCAAATTGATTAAGGAGACATTTAGACTCCTTAAGTCACTTGCTTCTTAATTCTTTCGGCTTGGTTAGGATGTCGATGGATATTATAAAGGGAAACCTAGATGGAATTACAAAACCAGCCTCAAGTTCAAGATCACGTCCTGGGAGCAGAGGTTCAAATCCTTCTCTGGAGGTGCTCTCACCAGAACCAGGAGCCTTCAAGGTAATCTTTCGCTTGGAAAGGACTCAGCTCTTAGCTGCCGCAATTGAGGAACCAGAGGATGCTGTTAACTCCTGTTTAAATGACTTTCTTTGGAGGCCTTCAGAGAGTATTCACAGGTCCCTGACTTTGCCGTAGATTGTTTGAGATGAGCATGCTTAGTTCTTTTTTTTCTCTTCCACTGCCATCTTTCTTATTTGGTAGTTTTTAAAATCGACTTTAAACTTTGTTAAGGTTTATATATTGTTTGGCTTCATAAGGAAACTTTGTGTTTCAATATCCAATATACACCCACTGACATTGACTATGAAAATGGTTCAGTATTTAAAAATAGATGACTCTGGAGGTAAATACTTGCCTGAGTTTAAACCCCCAGAGCCACATAAAGTTGAGTGTGGTACTGTACATCTATAAGTCTGATGCTTCTGTGCTGAGGTGTGTGTGGGGGCCAATAGAGACAGAATTCCCTAAACTAAGAATAACAAAGCACACGGGTCTCAATAGAAGACTTTTATCAGAAACACATCTCATCCCAATAGGCACTAGCCACTGCTTCAGATCTCCCAGCAAAGGCCCAGGGCGAGGGGCTGCTGGTGTGGCTCTCCAGGGACACAGTCAACTCTTCCTCCTTACTAGTTAAGATATAAATATACAGCTATTTACTTGGTGAAATATCCAAGTTAATTTGCACTTGGTTAAAGGTCCTCTGTTTGTTTCAGCTAATGTGTGTATTCACACTTCTCTATCTGTGCTTTTGTTAATGTTAAATGCTAATACAAAGATAACGTGTTATCTTTATAAGTGTCTTTGAGTATTATAGTTTGGAAATTCCTTTGTTGAAAATTACTTTTAGATTGACATGGTAAGCAAGTTGAATTCTAGTAAGGAGGGCTACCCATCGAATGGTAGTGTGGAAGAGAGAAGAAGTTGTCATGGTGATAAGTGGGCGGAGTACTCTGAGGACAGAGAACCAGCCAAAGAGGACTCGGATGAAGACTCGGACTGGACGCCACAGATGATCCCCGAGCATTCAGGTGGGATGATGGCTGGGTGATTGGCTACTGATAATTGCAGATACTGTATTTAAAATATTAGAAGTATATTTTTTTCAGCTAATTACAAGTAATAAGCCAAAAAGGAGACATGCTTTTGGTGAGAAATTAATCACCATTTTTTTATATACAAGAATATTGAGTCTTTAAACACATTTAGAAATGTAACAAAACATGTTACTTCATAAAATTATTATTATGCTCATATTGCATTCATTAAGAGGGAGTATTTCTGTATTGTGTGGGGCATGGTTCCTGGATCAGTTTTGATAGCTAATGCTGCACAATAAGATGTATTACATTATTTATAAATACCCTTTAAGACTAATCCCAATGATGCTGACTAATAATTGACATCTTAAAAGCTACTTTCTCATGCTCTGAAATTAATTCTGGTCAGATTGAGTTAGAACAGAAATTCTCAGTTGTGATATGCAGAACTCTGGGGACATGGGTGTCTCTGAGACTCTTGCAGAGACTTTGTGAGGCAAATATCATTTTCATCATGACACTGAGGTGGCATTTGCATCTTTGCCTAGTGTACTGGCATTTTTAGGGACGGTCCAGAAGTAATGGTGAGTCAACTACTTGGGCCTAACTGCCAGTCCAGACCATGGCACCAAATTGTATGGAGTTATAGTTGTTAGGAAACAGCTGAGGAAGTTGGCCTGGCCATTCCTAGTCTGTCTGTCTATCTGTCTGTCTGTCTGTCTGTCTGTCTATCTATCTATCTATCCACCCATCCATCTGTCCACTCATCCGTCTTTCATACTGTGTAAGTTTGTCTAAAATACCTGGCATATGGACAGTGATCCTGGGAGTGCCTGGATTGCTGGGATTTAAACTAGAAGCTATGGTATTTGAAGTATGCAAGCACATCATTTTAGGAACCCCTTTATTAGGTTAGTCCTCTTTTTTGATGTCTTCTCTCCCTTTTCCTCAAAGAGGTAGGGATGTACATTATAGGCAAACATCACTGACTTTTTGGGCTCTCACTTAGCATGATGTACCATTTCAATGATCTGATCTGGGAAGTCTGAGACTTAGTGCTGGAGTGACCCGTTTTCAGCAGTTTTCCCAAAGGAAGTATTACCTGGTAGCTCAGTGTTGTCACTGTGGACCGAGACAAAACTGGGTGGAGCTGACTATTTTGTTTACTACTTAGCATGCTTTGGATATGCATGTAATTCAGATACAAATTTGCCTCAGTTTACTCATTAAAAGGAAGAGAGGATGCATTGGGTTCAATGAGAACTGAGCAATGATGAGGACTGATCAGCACATGTGAATAAAGCATGTTGCATTGCACTCATTGGGCAAGTCTGCACATGCCAATTGCTGCTATTATTGTTATTATTAGTTATGTTGTCAGTTAAATCCTGGATGACAAAACTTCTAAAGTCCTTAATTTCAAATAATATATCATTTGTTTTCATCTTCTCACAAATACTTTTATGTGATTCAGGAAACCAAAATAGGAGAGAGATAGAAAAAGGCATGTCTGTGGCTGTGGAATGCATGTGTTTGCCCACTCTGCACGGCTCAGGTTATACCACCCTCTACTGTAGTTCTCTGGCACATGGCTCCTCTTTCCATTAGTCTGAAACATTTTAGAATAGGGTCTATGCCTCAGTCTTTACTTTTTATTTTGTAGGTTTGGGTATAGACAATCTAGCAGGATAAAGAAGAAGCAACTTGAACTTAAAATCACAAGAGAACAACTTCTGTGCCCAGTGCCATAACTTATTACCCCTTTGAAGGGTCTAGTGGTCCCATTGTAGAATAAATGTTTGCCTCTCAGTGTGATTGTACACCTGAAATCATGATGCAATTTTGTCCATGAAGTTAGTACTGGTTGTATTAGGCACCACCATTGCCCATAATTTATTGATTGAATGAAAGTACGAAGAATCAAATCAAAACTTTGCTGTTTTATCAAACTTTGGATCCATTTCTACATTTCACACAATACAGGAGATGGCCAGATGGAAGAACCAGATGCTCAGCTTCAAAGTGCTATTCGTAAGATGCACAGACTCGATAAGATACTGGCCCAAAGACAATGTAGAGAAAAGGAAGTTAAAAAGCAAGGTGTGGAAATGAGAATTAAGCTGTGGGAAGAACTCAAGGTAAGAACTGTAAGCCAGTTTTTTTTTCTGCTAAGTCTGGCCTGTGCTGGTGCTAATGTGGTTCTGCCTTATTGATTTATTTTGCAAAAGTGGTGGCTGTGTGTGTGTGTGTGTGTGTGTGTGTGTGTGTGTGTGTGTGTTGGGGACTGGGGAGGATAACCTGTCTGTGACATTCCAGCCAGTGACATGCCCTGCTCTGGCATGCTCATTACCTGTGGGCAAGCCCAGCAATCTCTTTTGTTAGTGTCTGATTGGCCCCCTCCATCTCTCACTAGGGAGGGATGTGATGACTATTTTTATCAAAGATGGACACCTGCTTTTTCTCCTTTGAGCTTATAGTTTGGAGAGAAATAAACAAGTAAATAAACACAAAACATTATGTAGTTGATGAGGTAAACCTTTGGGACAAATAGTTGCAGGGCCTCTCTGCCTTGTGTGCCTCTCAGACATCCCTGAGCAGTCACAGAGTGGTTGAGCCTGGGCTTCGCTCCTTTTGCCTCCCTGTTGCCACATTTCTGGAGACCGATTTCAACCTTTTTTTTTTTTTTTTTTTTTTTTTTACCTCTGCCAGTCTCTTGTTCTTCAGAGCATCCAGAGGTTGAAGTTGAGCAAATGTGGACACAGTCTCTCAGAGCCACCAACTCACGCTGTAATTCACTCCTCAGAGCAGAACAGTTGTGAGTGAGGGACCCTATAGTAACACCTGATCTGACAGTCATCCTTAGTCACTGGCTGACTGACTTCAGAGGAAACTTCCTAGGCAGGAATAGGACTTCTCAATGAAGTGAGTAGGGATACACTCGTGTGAGCTTCCTGGGGAGACTGTCTAGGTGAGCAGAAAACTGATGCCAGCTTGAAACAAGAGGATAAGTTTATATAATTTAGCAGAAAAAGTGAATCTATTTTCTGCTGAGACACAAAACAAATTTTAATTTGTATTGAAATAAGAATTACAAATAGAAGCATAGTAAAACATGAGACCAATCTTGAAATTTTAATTTGATGGGATACCTGTAGTTAACTCAATATATACATATATATGTACTAACTCCATATACATGTACATACATTTGTATGTGCCTGTGTATCTCTCTCATATATATATATGTATATATGAAAATACTTTAAGCAATATATATGTAATTTTTTTCTGGGAAAACCTACTGATGAAATTTTGGAGAAACATGAAATATTAACAGATTTCTTAGGTAAAGGATTGCAAATGACTGAACCTTCCTGTGTACATACTCAATTGAGAACTGGGTTGGATTAAGAACTGGGGGGAATATATTTACTTTCTCTTTTTATATTTAAACTTAAACTGTTCTTTCATCAGTCTGCAAAAGATACTGAAGACTTGGAAAATGACGAGGAGTTGGAAAACACAAAAATGTTTTTGTGTTTGACTTCGAAATCTGCAGGAACAGATGGTGAGTAGAGGAGGCCGCTAGCGCGCGTCCTGGGATCAGTGTGCACTGCCCTTTGCTCTGTGAGCTGGTCTCATTGCAGAGGACATAATTTATCACATTAGGTAGGGTTAGGAAAAGCGTCTGAGGGTAGATGTGCTTTAGTGTTGTGAGGATCGTGTCTGTCTACACGGGAGAGAGGGAGAGAGCAGAGAAAACCCTGAAGCAGGCCCTGATGTCTTTGCATTCACTTCCTGTTGTTCCTCTTAGATCCTCTAGATGTTGTCTGATGCCCTCGGTCAGGGTCACTCAATCCTGTGCAACCCCTTTGTAAATACCTATTGCAGATTTGCCCTGCCTTTAGAGACCAGCCAACTCCTCTAGATGTTGTCTGATGCCCTCGGTCGGGGTCTCTCAATCCTGTGCAACCCCTTTGTAAATACCTATTGCAGATTTGCCCTGCCTTTAGAGACCAGCCAACTCCTCTAGATGTTGTCTGATGCCCTCGGTCGGGGTCTCTCAATCCTGTGCAACCCCTTTGTAAATACCTGTTGCAGATTTGCCCTGCCTTTAGAGACCAGCCAACTTTGCCTCTTGTTTTGCTTTTCTTTGCTTCCATCCCTCCCTCCTTCCCTTCTCCTCCCTTACTCCTTCTTTTGCAGGTAGGATAGTTTCAGAATCCCCTTCCATGTCACATGGGTGATATTTCAGGTTTATGTGGGCAGGGATGCTCTAAGCAGAGCCTCCAAGTTCTCTGAAAAGGCTGGGTTCCTTTTGTCCTTTACAAAGGGAATACTTAACATTTCAGAACCCCAAATGCCTGATTTGAGCTACTGGAAAAGTTCTGGTGGAGATTTGGTTTGAGGGAGAATATCTTTTCACACTTGTTCCTTTCCCAGCACTGAGAACTCAGAACCTTGAGCGATTATTATTATTTTTCCCAGTAAAGAATTTCTTTTATTGCATTCAGTGTTTCTGCTGGATATTTATTTCTTCCATTCTGCTTCTTGTCTTTTCTGAGATGAAATAGCATTTAAGTTTATGGCACTTTAACGTTTCTGCTTAAAGCTTTAGGTATACTATTGAAGTAAAAAGAAAATGAAAATGTCATCTGATACTAAAGACAATATACAAGAGAAGAATAAATAAAAAAGAAATTTTATCTTATGATATAAAATACAAATTCTGAAATATATTAATAAATATCAGTATTTATTATCAGTATCGCATATTCATGTGTTTGCAAATATAAATTTATTATTAATTCACATTGGGCAACCTGGCTTTCTATTTTATAAACTATGCAGAGCAGTTAGGCTTTACAGTGCACAGACTTTTTTCCTAAGGGTCTGGGTGCTCTGTTTTATTGCCCCTTCTATACTAAAGGACTTCTTTGTACATGGACTCTTCCAAGTCTCTTTTGGTTTTAATGAAAGTGATAAAACATACATTGGGACAAAAAGATGCCTGTTAAATGAATGGTCCTGGCAAAACGTGATAGCCATCTGCAGAAGAATGATATTACATCTATATCTCCTACTCCACTCACAAATCAATTCAAATCAGATCAAAGATCTTAATTTAAAACCCCAAACACTAAAACTGTGAGAGACAGCATTTAGGATATAGGTGATAGGAAGGAATGTTCTGAGTGGAACCCTAATAGCACAGAGAATAACTCCAAGAATCAACAAGTGGGATTTCAAGAAACTAAAAACTTTTGATGGTAATTAGCGGGTAAAGGCACGCTCATCCAAGCCTGAGATCCTGAGTTCAGTGTCCAGAGCCCACATGAGAGGAGGAGAGAACTGACTTCTGCCAGCTGCCCTCTGACCTCCACACACCATACACGTACACATCCACACCACACACGTCCACGTCAACACCACACACGTCCACAGCACACACGTCCACAGCACACATGTCCACACCACACACGTCCACAGCACACACGTCCACACCACACACGTCCACAGCACACACGTCCACAGCACACATGTCCGCACCACACACGTCCACAGCACACACGTACACACCACACACGTACACATTCACACCACACACGTCCACAGCATACACGTCCACAGCACACATGTCCACAGCACACACATACACACCACACACGTACACATCCACACCACACATGTCCACGTCAACACCACACAGGTCCACAGCACACACGTCCACAGCACACACATTCACAGCACACACATTCACACCACACACATCCACACCACACACGTACACAGCACACACGTCCACAGCACACACATCCACATCCACAGCACACACATCCACAGCACACACGTCCACGTCAACACCACACATGTCCACAGCACACACGTCCACAGCACACATGTCCACACCACACACATACACACCACACACATACACACCACTCACATACACATCCACAACACACATGTACACATCCATGCACATGGGCAATGAACAAACATATATACTTATATATACATATAAGTTTAAAAGCTTAATGGAAGAAAGTAACTACAAACTGAACAGATAGTCTATAGAATAGGAGACACATTTTTTTTTTTTTTTTTGCCAGAACAGATATTTCTCAAAAGGAGAAATACTGATGGCCAGTAAATATTTTTGAAAGTGTTCAACATCCTTAGTTATCCAAGAAATATACACTAAAACTACTTAGGTATTCTATCTCACACAAGTCAGAATGGCTATCATCTAGTGTCGATCCACCTGACAAGTCCCTGGGGTCACTATGGGCAGGCACACCACTGGAGAAACAAAAGCAGACAGTGAAGAAAATGGAGAGGATCCCATAGTTCAAAACCACAAGGACCCCAAGTTTATTTCTCAGAGCTTATATACATTTTCCAAGCCAGGATTCAAATAAAGCACAGTACAAGCAGTCAAACACTATCTTGAGAAAACCTCATGCAGTTCTTGAATCAGACAATGGCAGCTTCACTATAACATCAGTCGATTTCTCCTAGCTAAAGCAGCCTACATTGGCAAGATAATGAATTCTTTTCCAGGGGCTAATCAGAGCATTTCCAAAGTCATCAAGGCTAAAGCAAGGAGCAAGCTGAACTCATTCGAACTCTAGAATACCTGAATCAATGTGACTCTTATTCTGCAAATCAGAAAGAACTCTTTAGTCACTATGGGAAACCGAGTCACTGAATGGGCTCCTACAATAGAGTAAACAGATGACAGACGCTGGTGTGGGTGGTGGAGAAAGATGACCTTTTCCCCACTGCTGGTCTTGGTATAAACTGGTGAAGCCACCTTGGAAATAAAAGTGGAAATCCTTCAACAGCACAGGGAGGGCTGCCCTACAGCCATGGGACACCACCTGGGCACCGACCCTAAACACTTTGTATCCCGCATAGAGATACATGCTCACTTATGTTTGCTGAGGTTCTATTCACCATAGCAAGAAAATAGAGTCAGCTTAGCTGTCCATCAGAAGGTGAATGGGTAATGAAAATGTGGTATGTACACACAATAGGGTTTTATTGAGCAATAAAAATGAAGTTTTCAAGAAAGGAACCAATTTCTAGGGAGGTAGCCCAGTCTCAGAAAGACAGAGTACATGTCCTCCCTCGTCCATATGCTGATCCTAGATTCTAGTATACACACACACACACACACACACACACACACACACACACACACACACACACACACACACACATGTTTATGTGGGAGTGAGTGTGTATAGAGATCGGGGAACTAGAAAAGGGCTCAAGAGGGGGAAAAGCAGTGTGGAGGGAGGCTGTTGGGAGGGTTATAGAACATAGAATATGAAAGCAAGCCAAGCCTATGGAGGCATTCTCAGAATTTTCTTATTCCTAGCTGGTGCCAAGTTGGCATAAAACTAACTGGCACAGTTATATCTAGCCCTAGAGTGTTTCTGTGTCATTAGGAAAACAGGGATTTTCTTCCCTTGCTGTGAGCAGGAAAGTGCCGTTTATTTTTACATTGTCCACTGGGTGGCAGCATCTAGTTGCAACCCGTTCTTAAGGGAGAAAAGCTCTTGGCATGGGACTTGGTTTGTTGTGGATTTAAATTGAGTATCTAAGGTTAATTCCTTATGCTTCATAGAGGTCTTCCTGAGTAACAGTCCCTCGGAGGGGACTCTGTTCTGTTCTGGGTGGCACCTTTTCCTCTCTTCTGTGTCTGGTGTTCAGTATTTCTCCCGTAGGCTGTTCAGTTTTAGTCTCTCTTCCTTGTCTTCCTGCTACCCTTATGTCCCCATGGTATAATTGGATTAGTTATCTATCAGTGCAGAACAATTTAACCTGGCATATAAAAAAAAGCAAAAAAAAAAACCCAAACAAACAAAAAAACAAAACAAACAAACAAATAAACACAAAACCCAAGCAGTTCTGCCCTTAGAATTCCAGCCATTTTGGAGGAGTGTGGCTGGGTGGACCTCATGACATAAGTTAATGGTCAGTGTTTCTGCCATCTGAAGGCTGGAGCCTGGGTCTGCCTCTGAAATCACTCACAGTGCTTCCTGGAAGATCTTAGTTCCCGTCTTAGAATTCTGCGAATTCCACTGTAGGATACTTACATGTCCTTAGAACATGGTAGCTTGTATCCCTTACTACAGGAAATAGTACTCAATAGATTGGGTTATCTTTATCATTTCCATGAAAATATTAACAAGAATATGGTGTCTCATATATGATCATTCATAAGCCATGGAATTTGGCAGAGTTCACATATTTATCAGCTGTCCGTTGGTTTTAATTGGCTCTTTGCTATTATTACCTCATTTGGTGGCTACTTCAACATTTTCACAAGTTCTCAGTGATATGTACAAAAGATAGGCATTTTTATAAGTTTATGATTAACTATATTATAATTTATAATTCTACTCTATTACATAATATTTTATAATTAATTGGATCATGTTATTTATCCTGATTATCTTTGGATCTTGTTAATTTTGAACATTAACTAGAATAATGTTAATTTTTATGTTTTCTTTAATAATTATTTATTCTCAACACTAATCATAGTCTTAGTGTTGAAGATTATTCAACCCATTTCAACAGCTAGTTAAATTATTATAAATTTCTTTCTTGATAAAAGTCAGCATTTTTAAATTAATAGATTTAAATAATTATCTGTTACTCCTAGGTCAACTCTTCTTACTTATGGAAGATTGTTCTTTTAATTGGTACTGAGTTGATGACTGAATTTATTCAGAAGTTTTGCTTTTTTTCTTTTAAAGATTTATTTATTTATTATGTATACAACATTCTGCCTCTATGTATGCCTGCAGGCCAGAAGAGGGTACCATATCTCCTTATAGATGCTTTTCCAGAGGTCATGAGTTCAGTTCCCAGCAACTACATGGTGGCTCATAGCCATCTATAATGAGTAGCAGGCATATACACTTCCTTAACTATGTTAACTTGAGAAAATGAGTGGTCATGCCACCCATGTATTTCTATGCTTTGAAACAGTTTACACAACATGGGGATTATCTGCTCCCTAAAAATCTGACCAATCTGAACCAACCTGGCTCAGACTGTCTCTTGAAGGCTGTTCTCAGATTCTTCTCAGATTCCCTCATGTCCACTGTCCTCCCATTTGCTGGTTCTCCTGGAGTTAGTTTGGGCAAGACTCCCTCACTCTGACTTTAAAGTCTTCACACACACAATAAGAAAACCCCACTAATGCAGCATCTCAAGTCAGTATCTTAATAGTATTTCCCCATATTGTGTGTCTTCTTACTATGTCTGGTTTTGTTCCTGGTTTTCCATACTTGTAAAAAAAAAAAAAAGGAAATTAAGAAAAAAAATAAGCTTTTTAATTTCAGCAGAATTCCAAATTCACAGAAAAGTTACAAGGATGGTATGGAGATATTTTCTGTCTACACCAGCCCATGAAGTGAGCCAGTATCAATATGATGTTATTAAGCAAAACTCAACTTTATTCACATTTTTTTAAATTTTTGCCTGTTGTTCTTTTCCTTTTTCAGGATCCCACACAGGACACCACATATGTTAGCCCTCATGCTTCCTTAGTTTGGTCGTGGTTGTGATGCGTCTCGTCCCTTGTTGTTTGTGATGATCTTTTATTTTATTATTATTATTATTATTATTATTAACAAAGAAGTCACACTTTCTATCCTTGTATATCCTTATGTTTGTGATGATCTTGATAGTTTTGAGGCACACTGGTCAGCATTTTGTAATGTATCCACCAGTTGGAATTGACCTCATGGTTCTCCCAAGATCAGACTGGAGTGCACACTCTGGGAGGAAGATGACTGAGTTACAGTGTCATTTTTATTTTTATTATGTGACAGTGTTAGCATGCATACCACCCTGTTGATGTTAACATCCCTCCCCTGGCTTTGGAAGTGTTTGTCACAGTTTCCCATTGTAAGTCACTCCATTTCCCTCTCTCCCAACTCTGACTTTTATGAGGAGGTGGCTATGTACAGTTTCCATCTGAGGAGTGGGGGGCCATGCTTTGCTCCACAGAGAACAGAATATGGGCCTACATGTAGTATTAGACTGATATTGGCTCTACTTTTTGGCCATCCATTGCCTCTCCGCTGGTACCTGTACCTCTTTGCCCCTTTTCTCTCAGTGTGTAATTTGTTCTGTTTCTCTTGCTAGGCATATCTTCTCCTTTTGGTTTCTGACTCTTCTATATTTGCCACCTAAGTCTTGGAATCAGCCATGTCTCCAAGAAGCCCCATTCCTGTCACTGGAGAGTGGTATTAGACATCAGCATCTGGATGCCAGGTGCAATTTCCTCTAGGAAGAGAAATGTATGCGTGTGTACTAACCCATTATGCACATGTCTATAAGTATGCCTGCATTTGGCATCTCTGTAGGAGCTAAAATTGAGTTCCCACACACTCATGTGGCTGCCTGTACTTCATCACCCCACAAGGACAACTGTGACCTGTCTCTCTTGCTTATCTATAATGTTCTATTCCAACAGTGAGAAACCTGCTCCCACCCTCTGCCATCTCTTCACTTACCTTTCAACTGCATGGCACACCAACAGCATCGCTAACCCATAGAAAACACTTGGATCATCTAGAATCTAGTTCTCACATTCAATTCTTGTTGTTTTTGGTTTTTCAGGCTCCATTTCTAGAATTTTGGAGTTAAGTGGGCACCTTTTCATATGTTTCTATTCAGAGAGATTGTGTCATGTATTTGTTCTACATTTGGATTGTCTTGCCATGTTTCTGCATTTCACATGTGGGATTTCTCAATCTCCTAAGTGATTTTTTTTTCAAAAGGTCTACAAACATTGATTTTTCACTCTCTGTGTTCTGGTAATAAGTGCTTTTTTAAAAAGGCACAGTGGCACTCACTCACAATTACTGTATTATATAGAATAGTTTTACTGCCCTAAAGAACCCATTCTGTGATCCTCTCTCAACTCTCCTTCCTTCCCCGACCTTCTAGCTGCCACTAAGTTTTACTTTATTTATAGGTTTGCCCTTTCAAGAATGTTGAATAATTGGAATTTTCAGTGAAGGCCTTTCCAGACTACATTTTTTTCACTTAGAAGTATGTACTTATGCCTTTTGCTGACATGTTACCCCTCCTTTTTTCTTTTTGGGTTGATGTGAATAATATTTCATTTTATTGATTGCCATCTATTCTACTTGCATTTTTATTCCTGTGATAAAAACATTCTGACAAAAGCATTTAGGGGAGTAAGAATCTTTGTAGGTCACAATTCCCTGTCACAGTCTATCACTCTGAGGAAGTTACAGTGACAGAGTCTTGACATAGCTGGTCACATGTCATCCACACTGAAGGGGAAAATGTATACATGAACCCTCTTGCTTTCTTATGCTCAGATCAATTTATCCACTCATATACAGTTCAGGAACCTCTGCCTAAGGAATGATGCTGCCTGTAGTGGACTGGGTCTTCTTACATCAATGAACTTAAGAAAGACATGCATACTCACGGGCCAATCCCATGTAGAAAATCTTTTACTGAGACTCTCTTCCCAGGTGATTCTAGGCTGTGTGAGGTTGACTGCGTGTGAGGCTAACCCTCATTTGTTCCTGAGGATCTGTCATCATCGTCATCATCATTGATAGAGACTCTAACTGGAACCTGAAGCTCAATGACTCATCAAGGCTGACTGGCCAATGAGTCTCATGGGTCTTTCTGCTTCTGTCTCCCTAATGCTGGGATTACAAATATGCCCTCATCACACCCAACTTTTTTTTTGCATGGGTTTCAGAGATTGCTTTGGGGTGCTGTGTTTGTGCGGTGGGTACTCTATCTACCACCTGAGCTATTGCTTCAATCTCAAAATTTTAATTTTAATGAAAAACAATTTATCAATTTTAACTTTGTGGATAATATGTGAGCCTTGTTTGGTTTTGTCTTGAATCTAATCATGTAGCCCTGGTTTGTCTGGAACTTACTATGTAGGCCTCCTAAGTGGTGGGATTAAGGATTCACACTGCCACCCTTGACTTGCCATGCATTTTAAAATCAAAGATTTCTGTGGCAAAAACTGGTAGAGTCAACATGTCATGTTAAGTCATGGAGAAAATTGACTTTTTAAGATTGTCTTAGGGATGGACGGGGTGGCTCATGCCTTTAACTCCAGGATTTAGGGAGCAGAGGCAGATGGATCTCTGTGAGTTTGAGGCCAGCCTTGTCTACAAAATAGAGCCATTACATAGAGAAATCCTGTCTCTAGAAACCAAGAAAAGATTACTGTGGGAGAACACCATGACCAAAAGCAATCTGGATCAGAAAGAGTTTATTTCAATTACACTTTCAGGTCCAGTCCATCACTAAGAGAAGTCAGGACTGGAACTCAAGTAGGACGGGAACCTGGAGGCAGGAGCTGGTGCAGAGGCCATGAGGAGTGATTCTGACTGGCTTGCTCCTTGTGGATTTCTCAGAGTGCTTTCTTGTAGAATCCAGGACCACATGCGTAGGGATGGTTTCTTTCCTAATGGGCTGGGCCTTCACATGTACTTGTCTGTAAGCAAACTGTATGGAGGCATTTTTCCAACAGAGAATCTCTCTTCTCAAATGACTCTAGATTATGTCAAGTTGATGTAAACCTAGCCAGGACAAAGACATACAGTGAATAAATTGACTAATATGAGAACATAAAAAATAGCAGTTAAACAAAAAATGTTGAACTTTGCAATGTCCTATTTTCTTCATGGAGCTTAGCTCAAGAGAAGAACACTAACTTCCACAAGTCTCTCAAATGTTATTTTCTTTTAAATTAAAAAGTGTGTGTGTGTGTGTGTGTGTGTGTGTGTGTGTGTGTGTGCGTGTGCGCGCGCGCGTGCGCGCACACACACTTGCAGGTCAGTGGGACTGTATGCCATCTTTACTTGAGATGGAGCTCAGGTCATCAAGCTTGTACAGGTGCCTTGGCCCATGTGGCCATTTTGCAGGCTTTGTCTTTTGTTTTCTGAGAAAATCTTATGTAGCCCAGACTGGCCTTGAACTTCCTATATTTTAGATGATGCCCCTAATCTCCTGGGCCTCCTGTGCCCTCTCTCCATTGCTGGAATCTCAGTTATTTGCCATCAAATAGGTCAAAGACATTTGCTAATGGATGACTATACATTTAAAATCTTAAACTTGGAGGCCTAAAATAAAGAAGAAAAACGTAGTTCTGTTTCTGAGTGTGCATATTGTCTGTATCACAAGTTCTGGGATCTGTCAAGTTCATTGATAGAGAATGGTGACCTGCAGTGGAGAATGTTCTCATGCGTCTAGGATGTGCTAGTTGCTGTCTTTTCTAGGGAAGTGCCGTCTGGATGCCGTGGCTCATACGCTGCTGCCATTTCAGCTTGGGAGTGACATTGACTTATTTTTTTTAAAACTAGTTCATGTATGTTTGGAGGGCACTGAGGAGTAGTATAGGAGTATTCAGTCATCTCTCTTTTTCAACTTTGTAGTTTTTTAATCCTGTGTAGGTTGAACAAGTGCTTTTTTTCTCTATTTTTGTATCAGTAGAACCTTCACACTGTGAGCTTGAAGACGCCTTTTTCTCAGTGTTTCATACCCAGATTCCTTCAGAAAATTATGAAAAGTGCATGCAGAATATCATGAAAGGTATGTTTAATTTGTATCATTATGTAGATTGCCACAAGAGGATGCTGGCTGTATATGGAAGTAGCCATGGATGAAGGGGACTTGGTATAATTTAGAGTAATGGGCAGATAAGAAGTAGCTAGGGTTTAAGGTGCAACATAAGGGCTGAGGTTGTAGTTCAGTGGCAGAGAACGCGCCTAAGACATGAACCGCACTAGATTCAATCACAGCACTACAGATGTGTGTTGTATAGACTCCTTTATGAGCTGGTCCAGGTTAAAGCTACCTGTAAAGACTACATTATTGCATTCTACTACTGGATGTTTGAAATTTTGCAGGATAGTTTTTAAAAAGTAGGCTGCAGACTTCCTGGTCCTGTAGCTCTTACAGTCTTTGTTTTTTTTTCAGAATCATAATTATCAGATCATTTTGAATTTTTCAATACTAAATTTTACCTGTAATGTGGGAAAAAAATGAGCCATTGATCAAAACAGAAAAGAAACCTTTTCAGATATAGAAAGGATTTCCTCTTCCATAACATTCTTTGAGCTTTAGGTGGAAGAGTTGCCTTGTAGATGAATTATTTGGGATTGGACACCCTACCACCATTTGTTCTCTGCATTTTGATTAGTCATGAGAAAGGCAGAAATAGTTTTCTTCAGGAAAGAGCCTCCTTATTGGCTATTCAACACCAAGTGGTCTGCTCTGAAATCGTAACATACGAGTAACTTTGTGTGGACTGAGCAGGTTGCATTTAAATGTTTATATATATATATATATCTTAATAATTAAAGGAAAAGAGGCCAAGATTTGAGAGAGAGAGAGAGAGAGAGAGAGAGAGAGAGAGAGAGAGAGCGAGGTACCTGGTGGTGGTGGTGGTGGTAGGGCTTGGAGGTAGGAAAGAGAATGAGGGAAATGATATAATTGTATTTTAATTAAAAAATTACTTCAAAAAGTAGGCTGCCACTGATAGAGATCTGGCCTAAGGAGGATGAGAGAAAATAAAACCAAAACAAAGAAAAGGTCCATGCTATGATTCTGGGTCAAGAATTTAAAAATTATTTCTTCTGTGTGTATTTTAAAAATATATTTTAATGTAAACGTAAAATGAATTTTAGTATGGCTTACTATCGTAATTATGAGATCATTTTGAACTTTTTCCAATGCTAGATTTTACCTGTGATATGGAAAAAAGTGAGCTCTTGATCAAGACAGAAAGAAAACCCTTTTCAAGTACAGAAAAAATGGAACTTAGGAGTAAACCCAGCCAGGACTTTGTTAAGCGAAACATTGAGGTGGGTATCTCATGATTCAAGAGACAATGTGGAAATAAGCCAGTGGCAGAAAGGGTCACGATGTGTAATTTACTCATTGTCTGTGAGTGTGGGTAGGGCACGTACATGTGCATATGTGGGTGCACATGCCTAAGCAGGCTCCTTTATCTAATAACATCATCTTGCCCTGCCCTACTCTGTCTCCCTCTATCCTGGTCTCTCTTTTCCAAAACTGCTAGCTTCAGCTGGAATCTGTCACTCAGAAACAGTCTAGTTTCTGAAATGGAAAAGAATTTGCATGGTACTTCCCTTCCAGATTTTAACTTGTACATCAGTGAATCGTACATGCATGTGTTTATTTATTGACTCATTTTTGTTACAAGACCTAATATTGTAGCTGCTGCATTTAGAGCTTAGAGTGGAAAATGTTCCTGGCAGAGCAGCAAGGCTGTCTTAGAGAGACCAACTGGTTGTCTACCTCCATCTCATCTCCCCTCTGATTCCCCCCCTAACTCGGATCCCCCAGCACTTGCTCACTACCCATGATTTGGGGGTTCATCCTTGGTGCACCACAGCTCAGACAACCTGATTTGGTTTGTCTTTAAGGTAGACACTGAGCAGTTAAGGGCACAGGGACTCCTCTATTGCCCAGAATTCTAATTAATTAATCTACAAGAAATGTCTGTGGGGTGGATAGAGGCTCACAGTACCTTGGACAGCTAGTTACTGGGAACCCACATTGGTGAGTTTGTAAGACATCATTAAGGTGAGAGGGCTATGTTTCCTCAGCTCAGGCCTGACATCCTTCTCACACCTGGCATGCAATTCCAGGCGACACGGTTCCTGTGTCAGCCTGCCACTGCCAGGCTGGCCACTGTGGCTCTCAGTCTTCTGTGCTCCATGTTTGTGAAACTTTAGGGAGCCATCTCCAGCTTCATCTGCCCTTGCCTCTGCTGGCTGGCCCCTTTGGATCTTGATGTACTGTTTCATTTTCTGAGAAGTGGAGTTTTCTCCATTTCTGAATTTGCAATCTAAGATTGTCCTTCTGTCCTTTTAACAGTATCGAATGAATCTTTATTTAAATGCCTTATATTCTGGAAGTTAATTTTGTAATAAGGTCTCATGTAGCTTAGGCTGAGCTTGAACTTGGTGGGTAGTTGAGGATGGCCTTGAACTTTTGACCCCTCTGCTTCAGCTCCCCAAGGGCTGGGATTATAAATATGCACCATGATGCCCAGCTTTATGAGGTACCAGAGCTTGAACCAAGGGCTTCGCACATGTGAGGCAAGAAGTCCTACCAACTGGTTTGTACGCCAGCTCCAATGTTCTAGAAATTTATAAGCAGTTTCAGTAAGTGGATGTCGGGTATCAGAAGTATCCAAGAGTCCTTCTTGGTGCCGCATAAGATGTTTTTATGCATCTACATCGGTCTATCTATGTCACCTATATCAATATATATATATATGTCTGTCATCTATATATATCTGAAGAAAGAACTTTGAAAGCAGAGTTATTTAATATTAATATTGAAAAGTTCTTTAATATAAAAATGACCTTTAAAGTTGTTAATAAGAAGGTCTGCATGGAGCCAGTGATATGACTCACTGGTAAAGGGTGCTTGCCTGAAGCGTGAGTTATATTCCTGTGTCCACACAATGGAAGGAGAAAATGGTCCCTCCACATATGTGCTATAAGCAACAAATGTACACACAAGCTTGAGAACACACACACACACCACAACAGAGAGAGAGAGAGAGAGACAGAGACAGAGACAGAGAGGAGAGAGAGAGGCTTGCATAATATTCTGGAAATATCTGCCTAAAGAATGGTCATTTATAAGAGATTTGTCTTAAAATAAAGTTACCTAGAGAATCAAAATACCCAATCTCTGAAATTTTAAAACTTAGTGTATATATTTTGTAGAATTCTCATTTTAAGTGAGCTACACATTGACTGCGTGTTTACATTTCTTACTAATACATCCTGTAGTTGGCCAAGAATTCAAGAAGCCCGGTGGTTATGATTGACCGAGAGAAGAAAAGGCTGGAGGAACTCTTGAAAGGCCTAGACGATGCAGATTCAGGACTGTCCAGTTCTGAGGTATGTAACTCTGATTGTCAACTTTACCTTTCTTAATTTTTATTATGCCATTGACCTCTTAGCACAAAATTACAATTTTCCAGTTAGAAGACATTTTCTGAATCAAAAATCCTATTGTTTTCAAATATATTTTCTCAAAGGAACATGCTCTCCTGTGTTATGCACTTGGCACTCTGATCTGACTTTTATTTCCCTGGGCTGAGTAAAGATTAGATCGGACCGGAGCATCTGGGTCCCACTCACATCCCCTTTATCTGCTGTTTGTCTGTCAGATCGCCAACAGCCAAAAGGGAGGCCAGGACATACACGTGGGGAGGGAGCATTTACTGGAGGTAGAGAGCAGTCCACGGGCAGTGATCGCTGTGGCCACAGGGATGAGTGTCCCAGCTGAACACTAGGCCTCAGCTCCATGACTACTTTGGCTGCCAGGATACTGCACATTTTTATGAGATGCTAGAAAATCAGATTTTTAAATGGGAAACATGTGTTTTAAATGTCAACAATTAATTCTTTGGGAAAAAAAAACTGTGTGGACAAACATAACAGCCCTTCTTCTTCTCCAAATCCAAAGCAAAATTCACTCTCACAGACTACAACCTCTAAGGGCCCTGTAGGTACAGGAATGGTGTGGGTGAAGGACACTGTTCCGCAAAATTCTGAGGTTACTTCAGCTTTGATCATTATGGTAATTGTCTTAGCTTATTAACAAAAGCTTAGATAGCAGAATTGGACACCCAGGTTTCATTTTTAGTTATTAACTGTGAAGCTGGACTAGCCACTTCCTGTTGGGGCCGTCAGTCTCTTCTCTCTCTTAGTGTTCTCTTAACGCTTTGACAGTGAATTTTTGTGATTAATATTGCTTTGGCTTATTGGCTTAGTTTGTATTTATGTTTTATCCCTTACGTATTTTAAGCTGTATAGTAAAAATTTTAACAATATTTTTGTCATTTTAACTATTTCTTGTTGTCATTTGGAATGACCACTGATTCTATTTGGAATATTTCCTGACTTCAAACTGCATTTTAATGATCATATTTGATCTATTTATTTTGCCAGCTCTTTCCCCTCTCACCTTATTGGGAATCGTGTCCCATTTCTGATCTGGTATTGTTATTATCCGTCAACTTCAGAAGCATTTCCTTCTTCTGGCTGGTTCTGTGTCAACCTGACATAAGCTGGAGCCCTCAGAGAGGAAGGAGCCTCAGTGGAGGAAATGCCTCCATGAGATCCAGCTGTAAAACATTGTCTCAATTAGTGATCAGTGGGTTGGGTGAGTGGTAACATTCCTGGGCAGTTGGTCCTGGGTTCTTTAAGAAAGCTGAGTAAGCCATGGAGAGGAAGTCAGTGAGCAGCACTCCTCCATGGCCTCCGCATCAGCTCCTGCCTCCAGGATCCTGCCCTGTCTGATTCCTGTCCTGACTTCCTTCAGTGATGAACAAGAATGTGAAGTGTAATAAACCCTTTTCTCCCCTTCTTGATTTTTGGTCATGGAGTTTTGTCACAGCAATAGAAACCCCAGTTAAGACATTCCTAAAATCTCGTATCTTGACCAGCCTACATTTGTTAGGATTGGTTTTTTCCTTTGTTCCCCTTTCTTTAACTCCTGGATATGTTAAAATCATCTGAAATTTAGTTTCAGAATGTTAAAAGCTTTATTCTTTGACACAGTATATTTCTTGCATTTTAGGAATTCTTTTTAAAGATTGTGTGTATATGCATGTGTAAGCAGTGAATATGTGTGCATGAGAATGTAGTGGCTGTAGAATGAGGCCTTTACTGTCCACTGTAGCAAATCAGGTTTTGTAGTGGAACCCAGATCACTTCCATCTAAGGCTGGTGAATGGATGAAGTTGGCTGAGTTACCCGCTTGAGCCCTGACTGGAAAGGCAGCTAGGAAGACTATCTCTGTTGTCTGTCTCAGGAAGGTGAGGCACCTGCAAGCCAGCACTGTTAAGCTTCCCACCCAGGCTGTTGGTGTCTGGGTGGTGCTGGACAGGCTGAGCCAGGCAATGTTACCTTCCAGTTAATATATGAAATTTCTTGCTGTGATTGCATGGTGCCTGGATATGAATGTTTCTCTTGGGTTTCAGCCATAGATTTCTTTAACTATATATAGCTTTGTTAAAAATAATTTTACTCAGGCAAAAGTTTAAGTTAATTGCTATTTAGTCATTGATTCTATAATTTTAGTTTTGGTCTTTATCACTTAGATAATTCTGTATTTATATCAATTTTATTTGGAAAATTAATCAACCAGTTTCTTATTTGTGACTAATTGGGTAGTACTACTTTCCTTGTGTTTTTATATTTTTAGGCTTTTTACAGTTTTTTTTTTTCTGTAAATAACTCTACATGAAGATTTTGGGCTAACCTTAGTTGGGCAAGGAGACTAGGTAAAGCCACATTATTTTGGTTCATTGGGATAAAATTTGAAAATACCATATTTATGATGTTAAAGCTGATTTCTCCCCAAGTAGAAGAGTGATCATATGAAAGAGAACCAGCTTATGAGGCTGAGGGACCCCAAAGAGGCCACCAGAGGACATAACTATAAGCTTTGCTTACCTCTCATTACCTGATGTCGGTGGTGGTGTGTTCTGGAAGCCTTGGGCTCTGATGGAGAGATCTAAAAAGTATGTTTTGAAACAAATGTAGCATGGAAATGATGGATCACCTTGGTTTGCTTCTAGGGTGATCAGTGTGGTTGGCTGGTTCCAGGAGAGGGCTATACCTTTGCGGCCACTGAGTCTCAGCAGCTTGCTCAGATTGACACAAAACTCCAGGAATTCTCTGTGGTCTCTCCAGCCATCTTCAGCCTTTCTCCAAGACTGGAGAGTCAGAACAATAAGGTGTGTTTTTTTGTTTTTATTTATTTATTTTTTGGGGAGGGCGGTGAGGGAGTTGAGACAGGGTCTCTCTCTATAGTTCTGGAACTCCCTCTGTGCAACAGACTGGTCTCAGACTTTCAGAGTTTCTGTCTTTGTCTCTGCCTCTCAAGTGCTGGGACTAATGTCATGCACCACCACACCTGACCGAATGATAAGGTATGTTTACCTCAGGAGCATGCAGACCGTTCAGGATAATGCATGCAAAAGCCACGGCATATACTTTCTGATCTCAGCTGAAGAGGCTTTATTTCAATTGCTCTTCTATGAGTACAACTACAAAAAAGTTCAGTTTTCCAGCACTGTGTATTTTCTTTTGGTTAGTTCTACTTTCTACTCATTTTTCTTTTGATTGGGAATTTTCTGGGATGGGGCTATTCAGAAGCTACTTATTTGATGTTATTCTATCTGTTCTTGCTCATGATTAGAAAGAAGGAAGAGAAGTTAATAGTATTAACTGGTCCTTTGTAGCCTTTCCTCTGTTCTCTTGGTTCTAGATGTGAGCAGAGCCAGTCACGTGCCCCTTTCTCTCATGTTCTTCTAACTCCTTTAATAGCAAGGATGAAGCTTTACTGTGATAATATCTCTCCCCTGGCAACTTTGAATTGAGTATGAATGGCTCCCTCCAGAGTCCTTCTGCACGGTAGAGAGTAGAGACAGAGGAGAACAGCGCTCGACCCAGGAACCTTCCTCCAGCTCCTCTGCATCCCAGTTCCCACCAGTTAGCTGGGCTTGGGGGAAGGTGGAATATGAAGAGAGTGTCATGCACACACACACACACACACACACACACACACACACACGTGTGTATGTGTGTGTGTGTGTGAGAGAGAGAGAGAGAGAGAGAGAGAGAGAGAGAGAGATAGAGAGAGAGAGAGAGATAGATAGAGAGAGAGATATTGCTATCTCTCAGGTTTGTAAAAATCTTATCAAATCATTTTTCACACTGTTATCTATGGTTGTGGGTTGTTGTTGTTGTTGTTTTTGTCTTTCAAAAAGTTAATTATTAGTAACTACAGTAAGTCCATTCTAGAAGATACCAATTGCTAACTGAAGGTTACCTTAGCTAAAGAAAAACCATGTAAAGCTGTCCCGAAGAAACAGTTTAAGAACTGGTAGCGCCTTGGGAGCTATCTCAGCTTCCCTAGGTTAGGTTTCTAAAGTCCAGGAGGGAGTCATTCCCGACCCCCTAGAGGCAGAAGCAGTGGAGGTGTTGTTCCCAGCACTAATTTCTGGATTGGAGTCAGAGTTCATGGAAAGAGAGGATTGGGATACTCGGTGTAATTGAATGTGCCCTGGGACTGCGACTCAAGTTATCAGAGTGTGTTTTGTTTGTATTACCAAGTTCGGCTTCTCATTAAGTGGTAGCTAAAATGAGTGATAAAGTTGCCTGGGGGCCCCTATTCTTTTCATGTTTTCTTTGACTTTGTTGCTGCTAGGGTTCTAGGAGAGCTGTGGTCTGAAGCCTCAACATGTTCTCAGAGACAAAAGCTGTACTTGTCTCAGCTATCAGTCATTCTCCAAGGATGCTTAAGATTTAGAAATTCAAATATATCAGGAATTCTTTGCTAGATTTTGATATCATCATCTAAATCATGTTTCCCCCCAGAGAACCATAATGAAAAGGAGAAACCAATTTACAACTATGCTGCTGCAGGCTGAAATTATGCAGTTTTATGTGAAACAACACTTTTTTTTTTTTTTAACCAAGAAGAGAAGACTGCACCTGGGGTTCCCACTAAATGCAGGAACAGACCAAGAATGTAATAGCTGCTAAAAAGGAGTAATTGGTGCTTCTTCCTTGCAAGCCAGCATATCATTTGGACACGTGTTTGGTAGCCCAAATGAGCACTTCACATTGCACTTTCAAGTAGAAATGCAAACCTAGCAAATTATTTCATGGTAATTATTTTTGGATTGTGAGGTCTTCTGAATAAGTTCACTGAAAAGAATGCATAAGATTTTTATCTCTGTGGAGTTGGTAAACGGGGTCCAATCTGTTGTTGAGCCCAGACACTTAGCATTTAAATTCATTTCATTTCTATTCTTCCACAGACCATTAGACTCATCAGCAGCTTTTCTTCACGAACCTTTAGGAGAATGTCTTTTAAGTGTAATATAAATTCCTGCTTGCACAGTTATTTTTATTTGTGTGTGTGTGTGTGCATGCGCCTGTGTGCGTGTGCATGCATATTAATTCGGGTGCTAGCAGAGGCAGAAGAGGCTGTCGGAGCCCTGAAGCTGGAGTTACAAGCTGTTGTGAGCCTCTCTGAGTGAAGGACAAGAGCAGCAAACACGTTTAACTGCAGATCCATCTATGTCTCTAAATTTCTACTTTCAAAATAATTTGACAGACATTAACCTAGGGCTTACTGTATATTATACATTACAAGGGTTAAAAATAAGCCAGGAATATGAGTTACCTTGCTTTAAGTAACAATATTCAGACTGAGCAGGTTAGATTTAGAAATACCTATGTATATATATATATATATATATATATATATATATATATGTACATATATACATGTAACAAAAATAAAAAATAAGGGTCATTCAAGTGTCTTCATCCATCTCAGGAGAACCTGAGTTTGATTCCCAGAACTCAAAAAGCCACAAAAGACTGCCATTCCATAGCACAAGGTTGGAACTGTGGCTGTGGGGCCAGATAAATTCACAGACGGGTTTTCTTAGGCCTACAAAGTGTTTACAAATGTTTGTAGCCAATATTTAAAAGTTAGGTGAATTCACATGAAAATGCTAATTTCTAGTTTTTCTTTGAAAAATGAGAAAACATGGCACACTTCGCCTGACTCCTTGGCTTCAGCTGGTGCCCTGGACTGAGCTGGTCAGCCGGTGCCCTGGACTGAGCTGGTCAGCTGGTGCCCTGGACTGAGCTGGTCAGCCGGTGCCCTGGACTGAGCTGGTCAGCTGGTGCCCTGCACTGAGCTGGTCAGCTGGTGCCCTGGACTGAGCTGGTCAGCTGGTGCCCTGGACTGAGCTGGTCAGCTGGTGCCCTGGACTGAGCTGGGTGGCAGTTACTGTTCTCTCTGCCTCTCCGCTTTCCTGTTCTCTCACCATTCTGTATCATATTGTCAAGAAAATGGTTTTCTGAACGAATTGAAACACACAGACTTCCTGACGTAGCTGCTTGTGATGTTAAGTTGGTAGGCATGGAAACCTACGATGCATACTTTGAGGGTGTCTGGAAATGATCACAGAGGTTACCCAAGGGGAAGGGAACATCGCCTCTCCTTGCCCTTAGAAGTTTGCTTGTTGTGACTGTCCTTTTATTAACCACATGCCTGATGCTTGTAACTATGGAAAAATGTCTTTTTAAACATTATTTATGTATATGAGTGCTCTATCTGCATGTACACCTCTATGTTAGAAGAGGGCATTGGATCCCACTGTAGATGGCTGTGAACCACCATGTGGGTGCTGGGAATCAAACTCAGGTCCTCTGGAAGAGCAGCCAGCACTCTTAACCACTGAGCCATCGCTCTAGCTCCAACTATGGAAAATATTTTTAAAGTAGCATTTGTTTTTTTTTCTTTTATGAAAGCAAAACATGTGACCACATTTAAGACAAAGCGTGTCTTGTCATGGCTGCTGTAATATTAACAATATGTGGTTGCAGTTTTCTCATGTGCTTTTAATTCCTCTCTATGGTAGCCAAGAGAACCAGTTGAAGCAGTTTTTATTCATAAGATCTGTGGATTAATTGTGTATACCTGTGCTTCCCAATCTCTTGACTGGCCAAGAAGTCAGTCAGTTCTTTCTCCATACTGGAAATTACCCTGTAAAGTTGAGTGATGGCATAAAATTTTGTTTTTCTCATTTGTACATAGACTAGATTCCAACTTTCTTCAGAAATATCTGTGATATGGGAGTTGTGTAACATTCAGTTTCTTAAATTCTCAGCAACTGGATTCAATAATAAATGCAGTGCTTCTTGGCTCTTGTAAAGACGTAGAGTTTATTCATCTCTCATGCAATCAGTCTTACTAAATCTAGAATTCCTCTTTATGGTTAGAGGTGGTTTTTTTTTCCTAGTCAAGGAGAGTTTTCAGAAATATCTCTTACTGACAAGAGGTATTTCTTTGTTCTCAAACCAACTAACTTAGTTGAATATAATGGCTCTCCTTAACTAGATTGTCCTGGGCTTAAAATATTAATTCTGTCACATATTGTTTGCTGATAAAAAAACAAACTAATAAACCAAAACCCCAAACCTTCCAACTATTTGAGTGAAGAACATTGTATTTATATTCATCTCTTTTCTTGCCAAAAATCCCATAAGTGCTGACAGCAAGAAAATGAGTTTGGTTTGTTTCTTTCTTTCTCAACACTGGGGAAACTTTAGGAGCAGTTGGCAAGTAATCCTGAAAAATGTATATTGCCAAGTCCATTTCCCCCCAGATTTAAAGCGTGGGTTCAGAGCAAGAATCCAGTTACCACCCAGTTTACACTAGTTACAAGCTCTGACTTTGCCCCTCTGCAGAAACCATGGCAGGGTGCCTCAGAAGCATCCGTGTTTGCCCTGAAGAATAAAAAGAACTACTTGAGCATCCTCTGCCTCTAGAGACAGGCTGTCAGAATTCCTAAAGCTGGGAAATAGCTCTTTCGAAACACCATTTTTATAGATTGTTTTGAATTTTAATTTTATCACAGTGCCCCTAATGCTGGCAAGGTTACTTTCATTTCATGGCAACATTCCAAGATGATAAAAAACAATCTGAAAGATTTTCTCCACTGCATTTGGGCAACTGGCCCATGTGAGACGAGAAATAAGAGTGGCCCATGGTCATGCAGGGAGTAAGCCTGGACATTCAGGACAGGCTGGCCTTATCCACACGGTCTGTGTATTTAATGCATGGCTTCTTTGAATATCAAATATCTGAGTGATCTCTGAGTAATTTCCTTTGTATTTGACTTATGAAAAATGAGTTTATTTAGCTTCAAAGGCCTCTGTTGGCTCAGCCAACATCACAGACACTTTTTTAAGGGTAAACTCAGAATCTCTTGGCAATCAGTTAGTCAGAAGAACAAATATCATTTTACCTCAGGGTTAATTCTCTCCTTGTGGCATCATTAGACACTCTTGAGTACATCATGGAGAGCCTTTACTGAGTTCTTCGTAAAAACCTTCCTGACTGACTCAGAGCCACAGAAATAATTTGTTGCTTGGAGAATCTGCTGGCTGATGTTGGCTGTCAGAAAAGAAGGCAGGGCACTAGGTGTTGGTTCAGTCTGCAGTGGGGCAGCTTGATGGCACCAGAGGCCTTCTTCTCTAAGGGAACTCTTGGCCTGTTCTCATTACACGATATTCTTCAGATACTTGAACTAGATGCTGCCAGAGAGCATGACTCGGGATGAAGGAAAGGCCACACGCTCTCCAAGTGCGGAGAATTGCAGATGAGGCAGTGAAGGAGGAGGCCACCCAGGCACCTGAGGGCTCCCCCAGAGCCCAGACCGGAGGCCTGACCTCCAGGCCTGCACTTCTTGAATATGGAGCGTTTATACTCTGTCAGAGCAGAACAGAAATAGGGCTGGGAGAATGCCGTGCTTGCTTAAAAATTTTTAAAAATGACTTTTCTGCTTATGAAATTAACACATTTACTGCAGAATATTTAAGAAACACAGCTAAGAAAATTAGAAGACAGACAGACAGACAGACACACTCTGAACGTAGGGTTTCAATGCATGCTAGTTGAGTGCTCTATCAGTGATATCTACTCTCATTATTGAATCAAGTTTTTTTTTTTTCAAATCAAGTTAATTACTGTTAATCTTTGATCCAGTTTATTCCTGTGCAAAGATAGCTCCTGATCTCTTCCAGGCAGTGTATCGGGGACAAGAAACAGAAACCACAACCAGCTTGGGTTTCTGATGCTTGTACCCTCTGTGTAGCTTTTTCATGGGCTCTGAGGATCCAAACTTTGGTCCTCAGGCTTGTGTGACTAGCATTTTCACACACTGAGCCAACTCCCCCCCTTACTAGTTCCTCAGGAGAACGTTGTCTAATGTGCAGTTTGCTCACATTCATTATAAGCATGATCAAACATTAATCGTGATCAAAGTATTGGAAACCAAAATTAGAGTTTATTGGTCAATACTTGTGTAGGTTCAGGGGTCCAGGGGCTGTGTTGGGACACAGCAAAGTTAGTCATACCACTGTCTAGGCAGTGATGTGTGGCAAGGGAAGAACAGGTGGCCAAATGAACAATAAGATGATATATTGAATAGATTTTCTTTCCTAGGTACACCAGAGACTAAGGTAGATATATGCCCAAGCTAGGTTCAGATGAGTTAGTGTCTGAAGGGAGTTGAAGGGTGAATGCCCGGGGTTAGTGGGGAATTATCCACTAAGAGCATGGCTGAGGTTCGAATCTTAGACCCCCATGATGGCAGGTGGGACTGCCCAGGCCATGCATTTCTTGCTCTTTGCTGCATTGGTTCCCTGTAGAAGAGGAAGGGAATGCTGGCTGTGCTGGGACCTTTAATGGGCGTAACTTAAGGAATTGTCAAATCTGTGGACAGCTGTATTCCAAGTGTTCAGTTTGGTAGCCCTTGCCTTTGAGCCAGAATCTCCCAGGTAGTGGCTGGCCCTCATATTTATTCATAGATCAGGCAGATGACACAGACTCATACTGGAGTTTGAAAATTGCTGGTGAATGGTCTGAATTCAGGGAGCAAAAAGAGTAAGGTGATTTGATCAGGGAGACACTATAAACTAGAATGCTGAGTACTTTTGGTGACCAGCTGTGGGTAGAGAATGAAAACAGTGGGATTGTACTCCCTTAAAAATGTCCAGAGATGTCTCTTATGCAACCTAGAGAAGGATATCTGTGGGAGAGAAGAGGGGACATTCAGTTTTAGATACAGAATCAATTTAGCACCCAAAGTACCCACTTCTAATCACCTAGAAATACTATTCATTTGGAACAACTGTGTTTCTGTCAATGTGATTGGCAGCCATGGAGCAGTCAGGAAGTGCTTCCTTGGTATAGTGCTTCCTATATTCTTTGGACACAACCAGCTTGTTGGGTTCTGAGAATTGATGCATGTCTTTTATACGCTGTGGTGTCTTTGGCCAGGTCTCATCAGATGGATCTCAGCTATGCTGATTCATCTTGATAATGTCATCTCAGTCAGGAACCAAGATTCAAAGCTGGTGATGTTGCCAAGTCCAGTTTCTACCATTATTATATACCTGCCTCTAAAACATGGAAGGGCAGGCTTACAATGCATGTGTAACAGCAGCAGCTGTGGGTTACCTGAACAGCTCAAGCAACCACTGTCCCAGTATAGATGGTGGAAGAACTCAGGAGGCCCCACTCCATTACTGGCAATTGGTAGCTGCTGGAGGAGGTAGGACCATTTTTCATCTGGAGGTGTGTCCACTGGTAGAGTGCACATGCTTCAGTGGATAGTCCCACAGCTGTGCACACATGGACAGCACTAAAAAAATGTAGTGGATTCTTATTTTTTTAAAAGAAGAGAGGACATGAAATTGGGAGATGGGCATGTTGGGGGAAAATCTAGGGGAAGAAGTGAATGGGGAGTGAATATGATCATGCTTCAGTGTACAAATGTATTTTTAAAGAACTAGAGAAATGAAAAGAGAAATGTATGTGGCAAACTGGAAGCCCAGAGGAACTTTGAGCCAGACTCCGACTCCTGCCTTGCTGTAGGCCTCTCTACTGTCCTTTCCTGTGTCTCAGATGATACCAAGCATTGAGTTTATCTCTTGTATTTGGACTTTATTCCTCAAATAGAAAACTTGGGAAGAACTCTAAACACTGGTTGAAGGGAAGAGACACTGAGCAACACAATTGGCCCTCATGTCTCAGTCACATTAGTGTCTATGGTTGTGCCTTGACCAGCCTGTGAGTGAATTCTTTTACTTTTAAATTAGGAACCTGTCCCTGATGAAGAAAGAAATATGGAACCAGCTCCAGGAGAAAAGATACTCCGGGATAGCAAGGAGCAAAGGGAGCAGCAGTCTCAGCTGAGAGCCATTGATGGGAAGCTGAGAGAGATCAATGAACAGGTGTGGTCTTTCTCACTTAAAGCCTAATCGTAGCCACTCATTGTACTAAAACCCATTCAGTTAGATTGTTTTTATGTGTTGAATTGGGCACGAGAACTTGCCAGTCAAATTAAAGCAAAAATATGATTCACAGAATTGAAGATGATAGTATGATACAGTAATTTATATATATTACCTGTACAATGCTATCTGAATGCTGAATCATGATGTACTATTCAGTCTGAGTCTGACAGGAACACACTTGTTGCTTTGCTGTGAAAAACATTTAATTTTCAAAAAATTTCTTTCTTAAGTATTAGCTTTAATGCTTAAATAGTCATACCTTGTGTTTATAATAGATTTTAATTTTAATACAGTATAGATATTTTAGCCTACCACATATTTTCTTGCTTTTAATTTAAAGCTATATTATTATTGATGACATTTTTTAAAATATATTTTTGAGCTAAAGTCTCACTATGTAGCCCAGGCTGGCCTTGAACTTTGTTTTTAAAGCAGAAAGAGTTCTTTTGGTCAACAACTTGAGGGTACAGTCCATTGTGGCAGAGAAGGTGCGGTGCTGAGACTGGCTTTAGCCACTGACTGGCGGCAGGAGCCTGAAGCAGCTGCTCACATGTGTCTGAAGTTAGGATCAGAGGGACTGCCTCGGAAGGATGCTTCTGGGAACTGCCTACTCTGCATGATTTTCTTACTCTTGACCCAGTAATGGAGTATTCTTTCAAGATCACTGCTGCTTAAGCCTCATGACCTGAGTTTGAATCCTGGAAGTCATGGTGGAAGGAGAGAACCTGTAATGAGACACCTGTTAGTTCCTGAATACCCAGTAGCCACTTCCCAAATAATTGACTTCGAGCCTTAATATTATAAAAATGATGGGCAGTAGCTCAAGCATATAACTAACTCTTATGCTTAAATTAACTCATAATTCTTATCTATGCTTAGCAATGTGGCTTGGTACCTTTTCTCAGTCCAGCATTTTTAACTTGCTTTCTCTGTATCTGGTTGGTGACTATGTCTCTATCTTTCCTTTTTTCAGAATTCTTTTAGTCTGGTTGTCCCACCTATAATTCCTGCCTGGCCACTGGCCAGTCAGTGTTCTATTAAGCCAATGTGAGTGACAATTTTTTTAATAGTATACAAAAGCACTATCTTACAGCATCCCTCACCTTAAAAAAAAAACAAACAAACCCAAAAACAAACAAACCAAGAATCTTGAATTTTATCTTTTTTCTTTAGTTTTTTTTTTCTGATAATTATCCATTACAACTTGTAGCAAACACTCTAAACAAAGACAAGCATTCATAATCCATTTTTTTGGGAATGTGGGAATAGTTCTCTAGACTACTTGGTGCTGATTGGGGGTGTGTTGGTAATCTAATGGGTATCCTGAGAAAATTCAGGATAATGGTCAAGTCCTGACTAGAGTAGTCTGTGAGGCTAGATCATCTCAGCCAGCAGCCTTCAAGCTGGTCTGGATATAGAACTCAGAGGAAACTCCATGGAAGTGCTCTGAAATGTTGGATCATCTGGGTCATTCATTCCTATCATAGAATTTCCAGGGGTCTTCTTTGATCAAACCTTATTATTTTTAACCTAGAATGAATCCACAGCCTCTCATTTTCTGTGGAAATAAAAACAAAATCCCTCTTCCAAAGTAACGTATCTTTTGACTTAAATTTTGAAGTCAAGGCATTTTAAAAATATAGGTTAGGGGGCTGGAGAGATGGCTCAGTGGTTAAGAGCACCGTCTGCTCTTCCAGAGGATCCGGGTTCGATTCCCAGCACCCACATGGCAGGTAACAACTGTCTATAGTTCCGGTTCCAGGCAAACACCAAGGCAAATAAAAAAAAAAAAAAAAAAAGAAACCTTGAAAAAAAAAAACTTTATTTATACACGGGGAAAGAACTGGATTTGGCCAGAAGTGGAGACTGATCTAAGCATTATTGGGTCAGTGGGACCATAGGACTGTCTGCTCCCTGCCCAGGGAGGGGATGGGGAGTCTCAGAGAAGAAAAATGACCAGATGTGTTGGGAGGGGGAAGAGACCTTGAATAAGGATATACAGGGATGGAAAAAAAAATTCAGAGGGAAAGATGAACACAAAAAAATGTATGTGTAGCAATCTTATTTGTATTTCCACCCTTGATAAGCCATGCTTATCATTCTTATCCTCTGTATAGTTATTGTTAACTCTTCCACAT
>PVIH01011087.1:0-22014 GCA_004025045.1 Sigmodon hispidus | reverse complement strand
TAGGTTAGACTAATTCAGCAGCATTTATAATGAAATGTCTTTTAGCAGCTGTTGCTTCTTCCTTAGCAGACAATTAAAAGACAACACAATAACATATAGTATCCAGACTCCTTGTGTATTTTACATCTTTACATGGCTTTTAAAAATTACTTTATTTCTTTGTTTTTAAAGGACTTTCTTTATTCTTTTTCTTTTCTCTCCCAAGCCCACATGTATTTTTAAACATACTGTAAATTGTTTAAATAGTATTTTGGGGTCTGAATTTGTCTTTACTATATATCTTTTTTCTGACCACACAGGCCTTTAATCTGCTAAGTGAGGTGGCTAGGATTAAAACCTCAGCTATGGAGGCTGCGTCTGCCCAGCTCTTTGGTCTGTGAGAGCTTAGTTTCATGACAGAGGTACTAGCAGGAGCCACTTTTACCACCCAATTCTTGGGAACTTTAGGGTCCACATTGCCACCAAGCAGAGTACTGCTGTCTGAGGCTCATTTGGTAGGAACTCTTAAAAATAGAGGAGATTTTGCTACTAAGCCTCTCATAAAGGAGCCACTTCTCTGCTTTCCTCTAGCAAACAGAGCCCTCCTGAGAAAATGCTGATACCACGAAGTCATACTTGAGTCTGTTCTTTTGTATCTAGAATCCCTTTTTAAGGTTTCTTGAGCTTTATGTAGATGTATATGTCCCATACTGGAGTGCCATTTGTAGGCAGAAGTTTCTGTTTGGCCAATAATTCCAAAAAAAGGAAAAAAGGGGGAGGGAGGAATATAAATATAATAGGATAGAAGAGTACATTATTAAATCTACTCTGAGAAAGAAGGGGGATGTAGATATGATAAAAAAAGAAGGTAGATTATTGAATCTACTTTTATAAAGCAACTACTTGTTTTAAATATTTTACATTGGGTTGGATTTTTGTACATTGAATACAAATTGTGTGTATTGATACAAAATTGAAATTAATTTTATTATTTCTACTCATGTTCAAGGTATTGTACCTATACAGCTCATTTAACAATGTTATGCAAATTACTATACCTTGAAAATTATTATTACCAACTAATTATGTAAAGAAATAAGTTAGTTAGTAGTTAATTATTACAATTGAATTTGTAGTTATGTTACATATGTTTTCAAGGTCAAACAGATATATTTTAGATAGATAGTTCATCTTCAAATACTTCAGAAATCTACATAATGACATTTAAAATATTTTAATAATATATGCTTTTAAAATTTTTTGTATGACAATGAGACATGTCTGCTTTTGGCAGCACCAGTCTGCTTTAGAGAAGATAATGGACATTGAAGAAACTCCATATGGAGTTTACTTTCTTTGTGGCAAAAGTTAGCCACTGGTAAAGAAAGTGCTCTTGCCTTGACTGCTGACAGTATGCTGTCCAAGATGGACAAGCAGGACATTGAATAAAAGACTGCTGAACTTTGCCAAGACAAGGTAGGACAGCACAGCACTTCAGAAAATCCTATTTCATAGATAAATCTGCCAGATATGCTAGGTCTGAGGCTAAAGATGGATGCCCCGACATTGCAGAGAAACAGCCATCTGTTTTATTCTTTTCTCTCATTTTTTAGAAGGCACTTGTTTGTACTTCCTTCTTACTCAGTATTTTTTTCTTGTGTCTCTGATGGAGTTGAAGACTAGATCACACTATAGTTATAGTTTTCCTAGTTACAGGCTCAGAAAAGAAACTCATTGAGAGGTTAAAGTGTTCAAGTTTGAGAGACATCAAAAGATAGTTTTTGGTTGGTAATACAAGTTAGATAGAAAGTGAACTAGTCACAATACTTTGGACTCACCAAAATAGGATAAATAATGACGTATATTATATGAATTTGACAATTGCTAATGAACTAGACATTATTGATGTAATTATTGCCTGTATAATTAATTATATATAGTCATTATACTTATTGTATATAGTTTTTAAAATATTAGTTATAAGCTTTTTTATTTTGGACAAAAAAGGGAAATATAGTGATATATATATATATTATTTATTTAATAACGCTTGCCTGAAGATCAGAGGACAGAGCCAGCCACAAAGTTAGCCATAGAGATCAGGGAGTGGTGGCATATGCCTTTATCCTAGTGCTCAGTAGGCAGAGGCAGAGATCTATCTGGATCTCTGTGAGTTCAAGGCGGCCACACTGAGCTACAGGAGATTGATCCAGTACAGGAGAGAAACAGAGTCAGTTAGTGGTGGCACACACCTTTAATTCCAGCACTTGGGATCCCTTGCCTCTGCTCCCCGTACTTGGGAAACACACACACTAGGAAGGCTGAGACAGGAGGTGATGTGGCTGGGCAGAGAAAGGAATATAAGGTAGAAGGAGGCAGAGTTCAGCCCTTTTCCCTTTCAGCTGAAGATTCAGAGGCATTCAGTCTGAGGATCTGTGGAAACAGGATCTTCATCTTTTGGCCCAAGGAACTGATCAGGTGGGAAGTGGCTGTGGCTTTGGGTTTTTATTAGAAGACCAAGTAGAATTCGTTCAACAAGAACCGACTCTTGAAAGTTTCCTTCTGATATCCACAGGTGTGCTGTGACACTCACCCATCCTCACTCACACACATGCATACCCATGCACACACAGGCACCACATGCACACATTATTATGATAAAGTAATTTTAAAATCATTGATTTGGGAAAAAGAGGTGTAGTATATGGCCACAGAATTGATGAATTGAGGATCAAATCCACAGCCAGTCTTAGGGTGAGAAAGAAGGACTAAACACAATGCAGGAGACATTATACCTACTCCTGGGGATACCAGCTCCCAGGACTGGCTTGTGAACAAAGGCTGGAAAAGCCACCTCATTCTGTGTTCTAGATGGTTGCTGATAGCTGCTGATGCATACTTGTCTTGGCTGAGGTTAGCTGAGAGTGGGATTCAACCATTCTGTAGATGGCTGTGGACCGGTTGGTGCCAGTGTACTTAGCAGTCAGCAGCTATGGGAAGCAGACACAGCACATTGAGGTTGAACCTCACACATTTCATGTTGTGTTGACTATTCACATAGGCCTCATAAAGCAGCTACATAAAACAGCCTTCCTGGGCAATCTCTCCATTATTTGCCATACAATGACAGTCTCTGGAACACTCATTGTTATTTTTTCTTCCATCAGAAAGTCCATTTCTATTGTTGGGTGTTATCATCCCACTCAGTATTCTAATCAGTCCCCTTTCCCCCTTTATAACTTCACAGAGTTAGGGTCCTGTAATGAAAGTGTCTCTTAAGGGCACCATAGTTGCGATCCAAATTGCTTGAGCTTGAATCTCAACTTTGTGGTGTCAGTATATTGTGAGACTTTTTCCCAGCAAGAGATTTAATCACTGTTCACCTCTCATGTAAGGTGGACAGCCTAAATTTCAACTCCACCAAAGTTCATCCTGGGGACCCATGAGATTATTAGGCTTGCTTACAGGATATGAAGGAAGGGTTATGGGTAGGAGTATGAGTGAGCTTAAAGCAGCCCCATTATAGAAGGGCTACACCTACCATAGATGGTGGCTTCCCCTGGCTGCATGGATGGATCCCTCCCCCAGCCTAGATATCCCAGACCCCAAAGTCACACAAGATTAGGGCAGAAAATCTTGTAGGAATGACTGAGAAGAGCAAGGGTCCAGTGATCTGCCTCTTCCCCCTCCCACTTTGAGGGATTGCTGAGTCAGCATGCTCGGTTGTGATCTTTTGCAAGCAGACACATCAGTCTATGGAGGAGCAGTTGTTCTGCTCTGAGATGGGACCATGCAACTCAGTAATATGGTATTTGTGTGAACTTGTTTCTGGACTAAGAAGGATGGAGTACATACAGTGAAATGGAAGCCAGAGAGGGATTAATCATGCAGAGGACCCATGCTATCCTTCTGACTCAGGAAAAGCACGCTTGGAAATAGAGTGAGAAAGGTTACTGTGTACATTAGTGATTAGAGAGGGGAGACAGGACAGAGTTGCATCTGTGAGGACTAGAATAGTGTGCTGAAGCCCATCAGCAAGGATTGGAGGTCTCCCTGACAGCCTTCCAAAAAATGGGTTTTGGGCTGAAACAGAGGGAAGAGAGCTTGGACAATTGTAATGGAGGGTAAAGGGGAGAGGGGCTTGATGGAACCTCTGATTCCATAATCAGAGAGAGGTAACATGAATGCAATGTGTGCACTCCAGATGGCAGCTTGAGAGCCCATTGCTCTTCTTTGTTCTAGTTCCAGAACTTACTCCATACAACAGCATGGAGAGCCATGCAGCTGTCAACACATGAGCTAGATCTCCCCATCTCCAAAGGAAGATGCATAGACACATAAGGGGAAAGATGTCACTGCAGGAATTGGTGACTGTTGTGACTCCATTTGTATTGAGAAGCCATGGGGAATCCTGAACCCATGTGTGTCACTTGCTAGCAGTGATGGCTTTTGGTGAGGACAGAGATGATGGACAGGTGAAGAAAGAGAGCACACTTTCTATGACATGCTAAAGGGAAAAGCATATTGAGACTGAGGTGAATTTTATATCATGTTCTGCATTTTGCTCTATTTTCTTAACTTTAAAAAGCATACAGGTGCTCTATTAAAAAGCATTAATGTCTATGAATATGAAAATTTACAGCTGTTTATTGTCTCCTGCCTGATCAGTGATCTATAAACATTTAGAGGCAGAGTCATTAAAACAAATGAGAATTAGTCTTACTGGTAACTCAGATTCACATCCATATAGCTGTTAGACCAGTAAAAATATCAGCCATATGACATGGTGGTGTCTGAGTGGGGAATCTATAAGTCAGGGCGTAATGATATTTGAACATATTGGTAGTTCTTTAATTTTTTTCTCAGAAAACAATTTACTAAATAAATACAACAGTGACTATAATATTATTTATATTTTGCCCATGGATTTCACTTTTAGAAATATTTCCAACAAAATAATATTTAAGGAAAATGAAGATAAATAGAATAGGAAGAAATATAGATGATGTCAAGTTCATGAATGCTAAAGCAATTTACACACCACAAGCCCAGCTAAGACTATGGTAGGATAATAAAAATAATGAATACATGGATCTCATCAATATAGCACTTTTTACATAGATTTTTTAAAAAAGATTTATTTATTATGTATCCAGTGCTTTGCCTGCAGGCCAGAAGAGGGCCTCAGATCTCATTATGGATGGTTGTGAGCCATCATGTGATTGCTGGGATTTGAAAAGTCAGTGCTCTTAACTTCTGAGCCATCTCTCCAGCCCTGGAAATGTTTTATAGAAAACATAAAAATCAAAGTTGAAGGTAGATCTTAACAGCTATATGTAATGTATGTTGTGTGTCTACTACTTCCCATTGATTTCCCTTTTTCTTCTGAAGAGAAGTCATAATTGAGAACATCTTATAATTTTATTGTATTATTTAGAGATATTTTAACCCATTGACATAATGATAGACTTCTTGATAATTTAAGATGTAACAACAGTTTATGTGTTATCTAATTTTTTGAGGTACTAGGTATTCTATTTTGATATTAAGGATTTCCTTTTTAAAGAAAAGAACATCTTTAAGTTCTAGACTGAGGTAAAAATGCCTTTAAAGGAATAATGTTACTGTTCACCGCTTTCAATTTAAAATTTTGAATTTTCAAAAGACTCTGGTCTGCCTTTACCTCAGTGAGCTCATTAATGATACAATGGACAGTAGTTTGTTTGCATTGAGAAAAGCTCTTCACAGTTCCAGTCATTTCAAAAGGGCCAACCACACTTTTCAAGTCTTTATTGTGTCTCCTTTGAGGTTTTTTTCTTCATTATTATCATTTTCTTGATGTTGCTACTACATCTTTGCACATTCTTTTCTGTTGCCTGGAAACCACAGTTTGGCCTTGTTGGTGAACCAAGTTATTATTGCATCAGAGAGGCAGCTCTGTGAGCCCTGTGGCTGAGTGCTGAGGATCAGAATGCAGTCCATAAAGGGCTATCAACCGTGTGCTCTTACTTTGACATGTGTTCATCACTGGCCTGCTGTAAGGCTACATGGAGCCTGCTCCAAACACCAGGGGAGTCTGCGTGCTCAGGAAATGGGTGGGAGGACATTCCTCCAGCTGTTCAACACTGGAAAATCAGATGGAGAGCATGGGAGCTTAATGCTGCTCAGGCCAGTCTATAGAATAAAAACAAAAGTCCTAAACGGTTAAATGATCTTTTTCAAAAGCTCACAGTTAACAGTCGGTTAGGCCAACCCTTAGTTCTCCTGGTACCCTAGTCTGTGAACTTCTCAATAAATGTATTAGTTGCTTCTGTGTGGGTCAGCCATTTTCTGCGTGGGACTTGTGACCACCTGCTGTGGACTAGGCCACTGTGCCTAACTTTTTTATATTGCTTCTGGAAATTCCACTTAGGCCCTCATGCTTGCACTGCTAATACTTCACCAACTGAGCTCTTTCCCTGGTCCACATGTATATAACTTTTGTTAGAATATTTTCAGCGGTAACCAGTCTGAATTAAATGCATTCATGTATGTAGAGGAGAAAGCATAGAAGATATTGTTTGGTACTAAGTGGGTTTTAGGCATCCAATGGGAGAACATGTCTTCTGGGGGGGCGGGGTAGATACTGCTATTTTCGTTTGCTTTTTCTTTCCTTTCCTTTCCTTTGTTTTGTTTTTTGGAGGCAGGGTTTCTCTGTGAAACAGAACTAACTAACTAACACTCTGTAGCTCAGGTTGGTTTTGAACTCACAGAGGTCCATCTGCTTCTGCCTCCAGGATGCTGGGGTTAAAGACATGTACCACCATGACCAGCTACTACTGCTTTTTTTTATAGTTGCTATCTAAAGCTACTTCTGTTCCAGAAAAGACTGACCAAGGCAGTAACACTCAGTGACAATCATCGGGGATCTGCTTGCTACTGGTGGCTAAGACACTTTTCCTGGAGTGTGAATCTAGATAGTCTCTGCTTTATTAAGGAAGATTTACTCACTGGCAGAGTTGATTTAATTCTAGCACAGCCCTTTGGGAAAACTAGTAGCTGTCCATTTGAGGGCTGACCCTGACCACCAAAGGTCACCAAGTTCAATCTTTCTTTGTGTTGATACCAAGGCTGTGAGTTTGAGCATCTGAGCTTCTGTGTCTCAGTATTTCTGGCTCTCCTGTTTCTGTTCTCTATGTGGCCTTGTGTCTAGACCTTCTAGATACACTCTTGATATAGTTAGGTTCTGCCTTGGTGTTTAATCACTGGCTCCCACATGGCAAGGAAATATATGGAAGTTCACTCCATGATATATTAGACTTAGAGATGATCTGCGTGTATTAAATTCTGTGCCTAGTACCTTTTGTTTACATGACATAATCTCTATTGGTTTCTAGTACTATATTTTTTTAATATTGTTATTTTCAGTGAAGATGTAGCATATGAAAAATCATCCTTAAAATTCTGCCTACTTGAGATTGTTTAAATATTTATTTTTATTTTATGTGAATTGGCATTTTGCCTGCATGTATAACTGTGTAAGGGCATCAGCTCTTGGAATTACAGACAGTTGTTAGCTGCCATGTAGATGCTGGGATTTGAACTCAGGTCCTCCGGAAGAACAGTTAGTGCTCTTAACCGCTGAGCCACCTCTCCAGCCCCCCTACATGAGATTTTTATTTGAAAAGTTTTTCAACGATGGCAAGATAGCCCGGTGGGTTAGAATGTCTCTTGCTAGGCCTGGTGATCTGAACTCAATTCTTGGGATACACACGGAAGGAGAGAACATACTTTTGCAGGTTGTCTTCTGACCTCCACCTGTGGGCCATGGCACATGAACACCCACGTATAGTTGGAAGTTTCTCTGTTCTACTTGGATAATCCTGCAGCCAGTTCCCAAATAACTGACTTCCCAAATTATATTAACTGCTGGGCCAGTAGTTCAGACTTATTACAAACTGGCTCTTACACCTAAATTAACCCATAATTCTTATCAGTTTAGCCATATGGCTTGGTACCTTTGCTCAGTGCAACATTCTTATCTTGCTTCCTCTGTGGTGTGTGCTTCTCCTCTTCCCAGAATTCTCCTAGTCTGGTTGCCCCACCTCTACTTCCTGACTAGCTACTGGCCGATCAGCATTTTACTAAACCAACACGAGTAACAAATCTTTACAGTGTACAAGATCATTACCCCTCACATACAAACACAAAAAAATAAAAGTGAAAAAGTTCAATTTTGATTTTTGATCAGCATTGTGTATTGACCTAAATATATATTTGCCTTGGTGTTAAAAATAAGACAACTTAAAGGGACACATTAATAATAAAATGAGGTGTGTGTCTGTCGGGCAGAAATGCAAATGTCATTGTCACTTAATCTGGGAGTTCACTGAGGTGAGATTAGACCAGCCCAGGGGAACTGGGACAGACAAGTTCCTGAGGAGGTCACGGGGTGCAAATGTCAGGTTTTCATGAGTATGGCAGAAGGTAGGAAGAAGGAATAACCTGAAAATGTTGTCTGGATTTATGAATCAGATAAGGTTTCACATTTAGAGACAAACATGGCCACAGCCAGATTCTATGCCTACTTCCTGGTAAGACAGTTCTGGTTTTACTAGATGTCTGGAGAAATTCAAAAAGACCCAAACAAGCTGCATATGATGCATTTTAAAGGTAATTTTAAGTTGACATAACCATTAATTTTTATAGATAGAGTATGATAATTTGATACATAGTTTCATCAAATCATGGTAACAAACACTCTCAGCCTCTTGAATGCCAATAATGTCTACATACTAGGGATTTGGTCTCTTTTAATTATTTAAAAAATCATAAATTATTGTAACCAATAGCTATCCTACATGCTAGAGAAAAATCACAGTGAATTTCTCCTGTCTATGTTTTGATCCCTCTCCATCTAACTTCCTTCTGCTCCCTTTCCTCCACACCCTTACCTAGTGACCACCATTTCACCTCAGTTTTTCAGATCAGATCAACATTTTAGTTTCCACAAATGAGTGAGAACTATATTTTTCTTTCTGAGCCTGGCTTATTTCCCTTAACACTATGGCCTCCAGTTCCATCTGTGGTGCTATAAATGACAGGACTTCATTTATTTTTATAAGAATGAATAACATTCCACTGTGCATACACGATATATTTTCCTGGCCCATTAATTCATTGGTGGATTCCAGAGTTGGCTATCACTATCGCGAATGGTATAGCCGGTTGCTGTGGAGGGCTGCAGCCATATTCATTGGTGGATTCTGGAGTTGGCTATCGTGAATGGTGCAGTAGGTTGGTGTGAAGGGCTGCAGCTTTCTCTTGGTTACAATGACTTTATTGCTTTGGGGGCATATATTTGTTGGTGGTATGTCTGGATCATATGGTAGCTGTATTTTCAAAGTTGTTTCTATACTGTTTTCTATTGTTTTACTAGTTTTTATTCAAGCAATAATGAATAATAGAATTCCTTTTTCTTTGTACCAACACTTACTATATTCCAAGGTTTTGGTAATAGCTATTCTTACTGGGATGAGTAATAGATACTATGGTTTTGGCATAAACATTTACCTGGTGGTTAGCGAGAGGGAGAGCATTTTTTTTTAAGAACTTCCTGGCCATTTGTATGTCTTCTTTTGATAAACGTGTATTCAAACATTTAAAATAGCCTTCTATATTCTGGATATGAAGCCCTTGCTGTGATGCTTTGCACATGTTTCCCCCCCCCCCCCATTCTGAAGCTCCTGTCCTGACTGTCCTGTGTTACCTTTCTTGTACAGGAGCATATTTGGTGAAATCTCATGTTTACTTTTATTGACTGCTTCTAGGGGACCATCCCCCAAATTCTTTGCCTATACCAATGCATTAAAGTCTTTCTCTTGAGTTTTCTTGTAATGATTTTAGAATTTAACACTCAGGTCTTTGGTAAATTTTGAGTTGGTATTTTTTTATGGTAAGAGATAAGAAATTAATTTTTGCACATGTGTAATCAGTATTACCCACTGCACTCATTTAAAAGACTCTTCTCTAGCGTATGCTCTTGATCCAATGTAAAGAAGAATCACCTGGTTAAAGGTATGAGGATTAATTTGGGGTTTTGTATTCTGTTCCATTGATTTGTGTGTTGATTTCTTTGCCAGTGACATGTCATTTTGGCTACTGTGGCTTTGTAGTATGTTTTGATGCCAAGCACCAGGATGCCTTCACCATTTGGCAGGGTGGGGTGGGGTTGCCTTGGCTGCTCTAAGCTTTTATAGTTTCACGTGAATTTTAGGGGTTTTCTTTTTATTTCTGTGCAGGATGCCGTTGGTCTTTTGATGGGAAGTTCATTGGATTTCAGATCCCTTTGGGCAGCTCAGCCATGCTAACTATCCTAGTACTTCTGATCCAGGAATATGGGGGCATGTTTCTACTTTTTATGCCTTGGATAATTTCTTTCATCAGAATTTTTTAACCAATTGTACAGACTTTGAATTCCTGGATTAAATTTATTTCTAAATATTGCCTTTGGTAGATGTTGTAAACAGGGTTGCATTCTTGATTTTTTTTCCCCGATTAGTTCAATATATTAGCACATGAAGGTGCTGCTGTTTGTATGGTAGGGTTTATGTCTTTCAAACATACTGAGTTTCTCCATTAGTTCTAATGGCTTTTCAAAAATATTTATCTGTTTGTTTATTTAATGCGTATGAGTGTTTTGCTTACATGTACATCTACACTGTGTGCCTGGTGCCTGCAGAGACCAGAGAGTGTCAGATCCCCTAGGAGTGAAGTTACAAATGGTTCTAAGTTGACATATGGGTGCTGGAAACCAAACCTGGGTCCTCTTGAGGAACAGCCAGTGTGTTTAACCACTGAACCATCTCTCCAGTCCAATGGTTTAACTGGCAGGAAAAACAAACAAACAAACAAAAAAAACAACAACAAAAAAACCAGAGTTCCTCAGAAGACAAAACTGGTGAGACAAGATGAGCTAAGGTCAAAGTAAGTGACCAATGGGACAGCATGGTCCCTGTATTAGCCATTGATTTCCAAAGGCCTTAAGTATATGTTTTAACAAGATGTGTATAAGTTTCAGAAAGTGAAGCCCAGGGCATGTACAGGTGAATCAGAATTCCTATGCTGAGTTGGTGCACCACACAGTAAAAGGCCTGTGGAAGAACTAGGAAAAACCTGGGCCTGGGGAGGATTTGGATTGGGGGAGCTCCACTCCTGATTTAGAAAAGGGAAATGCCCCTGAGGACTGAAGTTTAAATTCAGATATTAACAAATTCTCACAAGTGAAGCTGAAGGAACAGGAATGCACAGTAAAGAATTACCTGCTCCCCTTCCCTGCTGGGAGCTAAGGGAATAATCAACTGTGAGGAAGAGTTAACAGAAAACACACTGTGGAGTCGCTTCCCACAGCGTGCAGAGTATGGAACGTCCTATTTCAGAACGGAACACTTAAGCACCGTTTAATGTGCTTAAGGCAGTAAAGGGCCTCTGGACTGTGTCAAAAGAAGATTTGAAATGGCGTCCAGTGGTGTTTACGAAAACACATGCGCAAAGAGAGGAACATACTGGGGGTTGGGTCTTGATCCTTTACAGAGTACTGGTGCCACACCTGTCACCTGCCTGTTTCTGTGGCTTTTTCTCAAGCTTTACATTGTCCTTGTGAGAACACCGTCTGTATTTTCAAACCAATCAGAGAAACATTGTTCTAGAGCATTTTAGAACTGGTAGATAACAGGTATCTAAATATATGTATGTATATTGTTATGACTTATTCAGGATAGTGCTTTCAGTGCTCAGCCTTCCACTTACTCATCCTTCCTTCCCCTCCCATGGGCTCTAGGTGATTCTGCTCTTTGCATCACCTCAGTTTGCCCTTTCCAGTGTGGGACACAGCAGTACAGGATGCAGACCCACAGATCTGTTCTCTTCACTCACTCCCATCTACTGTAGATTCCCTCTTGTTCTTTCATGCGTTAGGTAGATGCAGTCCAAGGTATCATGTTCTTTGTTTACCTGCTGAAGTACATCTTGATTGTATCCACAGTTTTTGGCAGCTTTAAACCTGCTGTAAGCATTTCTGCACTGGTTTCTGTGTTGACATGTTTTCAATTTACTTGGCCATGTATCTAGGAAAACACTCGATAAAGTTTATGGTAAGCATACATCAACTTTGTGTGAATGTCCCAAGCCATCTGCTGTAGTGGCTGTACCATTCCCACCAATCAGGAATAAGAGTTTATGTTTCCCATCTTTGTTAGCCTTTGGTATGGTCGTTGTTTAGAATTGTGGCCATTTTAGTAGCTACAAAGCATTGCTGTTTTAATTTGCAGTTCCTGATGACAGGTGAGGTGGAGCCCCTATTTATATACATCTTTATCACTTGTGAATGTTCTCTATGAGTTATCTGTTCAGATATCCTTACCATCTTCAAATTAGGATGTCTGTTTGTTTATTGGTGACTTTTATTTGTTTATTTCAGATATAAGTTCTTTATAAAATATGAGTTTTAGAAATATCTCTTTCTTTTGAATTTTACATTTTAAGTTCACAACACACTTATTGCTTCCAAGGATTAGTTATGTTTTCTTGTTACAAATAAAAAAGTTCTATGATATAATTTAAAACAATATGAAATACTAGAGTTTAAAGAACTTTTTTTGAGTAATATGTAATTGGTCTTTCCATACATCAAAAGAGATAGGCATTGGCAACTTTATGTGATTTAACGCAGTGGAAACCAGAACACTTCCTGTCTGTAGTTTTCTGTCTGAGTGCCTGCCAGTTATAAGATACTCTGGGCAAAAGCTACCCTCACATTGGAATCATAAGCAGATGCAAATCTCACAGCACAGCCTCGGTGTCCCAAGGGAACTCTGGTGTTAGTTGCCTTGCTCACCAACCATGGAAATGGCCGTTATCCTCAGAATCCTCCCTGCTTACAACTAAATTTAAAATATGAACTTGCCTTAATGACATAAATATCCTGGCTCCTCTTTTTGGTTTAGATTATCTCTTACCCTTTCTAAATGCACAAGAATTTCTATCTTTCTACATTCTACATTGAGTTTGTGCAGGAGCCCCTGGGCTGCATAGGGGACTACTAAAGCTTTGTGTAGTCTGAGGATCAGCCTTTTTTTCCCAAGGCAAAGGGTAGCCCTTTAGGTGTTTATCAGGGCTTCAAAATGGAAACATTGAGCTGTTGCTATTTTAGAGTCATAATTCATGACTAATTTTATATTACTTTTTCCATAGTAGAAAAAGTTCAGAGTTAATTAGATGCAACCATATTTCTGTATATTTACTATGCATGAGCCTCAAAATGGAGAGTGAGGTATAGACCCAAACTTTTGACCTTGGGGAAAATGATGGGACAAGTCACCAAGTGAGACAAGAAGAAAACAGCAAGAGACATAGCAAAGAAAGTGCTTAATTTGTCCCAAACAGGAACTATCAAAATGGAGAGTATTTGCGAGGGGTGGGGGTGGGGCAGGAAAGGCTTTGTGGAAACCAAAGCACACATGGAACCTTGAAGCAGGTTTTATTTGGCTCCAGTGGGAGTGGGAGAGAAAGATTATAGTGTTGGGGAGGGCCAGCTGTGGACAACTAGGGCCATGCCAGAGATGGAAGATCAGTACACTGTGGACCAATCATATGACGTCTGGACTTTCTGCCAGTGACACGGATATTCAAGATATTTTAGAATCCCAAGTTTTGTTGAAGCAAAACTGTGAATAGACTCTTGTTAGGCATGAGTCACTTAGACTGTTTATCAAGCTGAGAGCACACCATGGGCACCTGGGCAGCATACTCAATCTCTACCTTCCCTGCCTGGGCTTCCATACTTATGAGATCTAAAGAACTACATTTCAGTGTCTTTTAAAAGTAAAAGACCTTTGGAGTAGTGCTCGGAAAGAGGGCAGACACAGTGGTTCTTGTTGCAACATCACCTTGGGTCAGTTTCAGTAGATTTGACATTACAGAAATCAGTGATATGAGTTTAGAATTTTGCAAATGCCTTGGGACAAGACTGTGTGTTTGGGGTATGTACTTGTCCTGTTGGAAATAAAACCTTGTAAGTTCAAGGAAGCCGTATTGAATAGCAGCCTGTGAATGGCCAGTGACATTTCAGAGCAGTTGTTAGATAAGGACTGAGCTCAAGTTTCAGCAAATTATTATTGACTGGTTGACTCTTTTTATTATTAATAAAGATACACTGGGAAAGTCACTGGAAGGACTTTAAACACATAGTTGTCCAGAAATATGGAAGAGTTCATATACAGATATGATGTCAAAGTTCTGTTCGTTCTCTGTGTCTGTCACTAATACTGTGGATTCTGATGAATTCTTTTGTAATTTCTCTCTTGGCATTTACTCATCTCTCTCTTAAAGACTTGCAAGCATATTGGTAAAGATACAGTTACAGTAGGCACCCACCCCCACCCTAATCCATTTACTGTCCCATTATTGCCAAAATTCTGAGGCAGCCACATTCCTAGAGAAAGCACCTTCCTGTCCTTGTGATGAGGGTGTCAGGAGAGGCATCTGCATAATAAGACGAACGTAGAGGTTTTCTCATAGGAAAAGAACTTGCTGACCTGTTGTTGTAGTAAGTTTTTTTTGGCCTGTTTGGGTCTGGAGATTTATGACCTGGTGCACGTGTGGCGCCGGCGGATTAGAACCTGATTCGCGCGCCCGAGGCTTTTGTCCCCCAAAAGAAATGAATCACACACTTATATACTTTAACACTGTTTGGCCCATATCTTAAGCACATTACTAGCTAGCTCTTTCTTCTTAAATCAACCCATTTCTATGAATCTACCCACCACGTGGCTTGCAGCCCGTGGCTCACCTGAATTTTTGTATGTTTTTTCTTTGGGGGACAGATGGCGACTAGTAAACTCCACCCCTTCTTCCTACCTGGCTGCCTCTGATTCTCCACCCACTTCTACGGTGCCCTGCATGGGTCCAAACAGTCATTTATTTACATGGTACAGATAACATTCCACCACAACCTGTGTCTCTGTCCTTCCCTTTTCTCCATGGTTGGCATTTGAGGATATTGCTTGGCCCCTTTTGAGGCATCCTGAAACCACAAAGGCATTGGGAGGATGTGGGACGGTGAGGATGCCATGAAGCCATTGCCTCACTTTCTTTTCTCTTTACCTTGAGCCGATTTTTTAAAATAGAAAACAGACAGACAGACAAAAAGCAATGTTGGTTTTCTGGGTTTCTTCTTTGGAAAACATGATAATTGTTCTGGAGTTTACCTCTGGGCGGATGCAAGATGATGAGCATTTCCTGCTGGGTACACAGAGAGAGTTACAGAGTTTCACAAGGGTTGGTCAAGGCACTCCAGTGTGTTTACCCTGTAATAACTGAGTTTGAACCCCAAATGAAAAGTTACACATTCTGTCATCAGTAGCAGACTGGAACTCCTCTCCATCACTCAAGCAGGTGTGGGATAAAAGACCGTGGAGTGCAGGCCACTGATGATGATCATGGTAGAGCTGGAACCTCAGGCCACACAGAGTCCCTTGGTGGGATAGATAGGTAACCAATGGTGGTTTTGTAGACCCCCCCAAAGAGGGCACTGTTTAGGACTGTTTTCTAGGGACTACAGTGATCCTGTAGAGTTGAGGAACACTAGTAAGAACCCTGACATGGCAAAGTAACATCCTAGACCACTACCGCTCCCTACTAATATAGCAAGAACAGCATCATCTGAGCCCCCTACTAATACAGCAAGAACAGCATCATCTGAAATTTCCCAGTAGTTAAGGTAAAAGGAAACTACTGAAATCATATTTAGCCAAACACACCCTAAATATGTCAGTGTGTTATGTCTGTCATGCATTGTCTCTGAAATGTCACAGCACATCATGGTCTGGACTAGTCTGGTTCAAGTGCACAGCCACACAGGGCCAGTGATTGTTGTGGCTTCAGAGAACAAAATGACACAAGTAGTGTTCATGCATACTGAGTTATTATCAAAATTCTAAATTTGTAATGCTACAGAAGAAATTTCTAGAAGGCTATAACACGAGGAAAAGGTTCTGAGGCAGTGTTTAACTGTATGCTTTCAATGTGAGTCTGAGTTGGACTATCAGAGTAGATCTTGAATACTGGTAGGTGCGGATGAAAATTGAAATCGTGGGATGTTGCTGAAATCTCATGTGTAGTCTTGGAAAAGAAAAGATGCTTTTAATTGTATCCTTTCTGTATTTGAAGAGCTAGGAAAAGTAAACCTTTACAGTTATTCCCAACGCAGTGTTTGTCTAACAGGATGGGATCTGTCAACTGTTTTTCTCTTCTTTATTTTTACCATTGTGCCGCTAATGGAATTTTCCCTTCCTTAAGCTGGGAGAGATGAGAAAAGATGAATCTGGGGGTGCAGAGCAGGTCGTGCTCCTTCCTTTACAGCTGCTGGGTTCCACACGAGTTGGATCTGCGTTCACCTCCTGAAGCTGGAGTCTCCTATCAGTATTTCTCTAGGTGCTGTCTGCTGACGTGGCCATGGAATGCACGAAATATTCCAGCGGGATGTTAGCATTTGATCAACCAGCATCAGTTGTGGTACCGTGTGGTGCCTTAGGCTCCATCACCAATAAAATGCGCCCCACAGACCCACCAAACATTTGAATGGGTTTCTGGGTATGCAGAGGCTGTGCCCCTCTTTTCCTGTCTGCTCTGCTCTTGGGGCTTCCTTTTCTTTCCTTCTCCTTCCATGTTTCCCTCTTCCATCCCCCCTCCCCTCCCTCTTTCACACTCTTGTGTTTCTTCTTCTTTCTCTTTGTAACTAGATTCACTTTGTAATAGAAATAATTCACTTTGTGCCTAACTGGAAACAACAGATAACCATTTCAGAAAAGAAAGAAGGCAAATTCATTGAGAGATTTCTCTCCATTTGTAAAGTACTTACCATTCAGATTTATCTACGTAGTAAAAATGATGTTTTAGGGAACCTGGAAACTTAGAAAAATGTAAGTGCCCTACACTCATCTCCCACCACACAAACACAGACAGAAGCACAGAGATAGACACAAAGAGACACAGACATAGACACACAATACACACACATAGAGACATACACACATACAGACACAGAGTGACACATACAGACACACACAGTCACACACATACACCCTTTACTCTTTCCTCTGTTTTTCTTTTACTTCTTTCTCTTCTACCTTGTTTCTTATTATTTTTACAAAGCCTAGGTCATATTCTTGCATGTATTTTATAGTCCCACACTTTCATTTAATAATACACAGTGCAGGGTAGAGAGATCAGTAGTGGTTAAAAGTATATACTGTGCTTGCCGAGAATCCAAGTTGGGTTCTGAGCACTCACGTAGGGTAGCTCATCACCATGTGCAACTCCAGCTTCAGGTGATTCCACACCGCTGGCCTTTGAGAGCACCTGCACTCTGGGCAAACCCCATGCATACACACAATTAAAAATAATAAATTATTTAAAAAGCAGACAATGAGCAAGTTAATACTATGCTATTATATGACTATTGAATGATTCCATTCTTGGTTTATTTCTTGTTATGATCAAAGTTTTTGTTGTTATACATCACAATAGCTTGAGTACATATTTGTATAATTATTTTCTTGGGATATATTATTATAATTATTGATGCTGGAGAACAATCTCATGTCCATCACAGAGCTGCATTCTAGCCTTTAGTTTTTTGACCCGGGGTCTCACTGTGCAGCTCAGATGGCTTGACATGCTGCTTCCCCTGCATCAGCCTCCCAAGGGCTGGAGTTACAGCCTTTAGCCGGGAGGATGTATTCTTAAGTGGAATTGCTTGGAGTAGATGTGTAAAGGGTTTGGTGATGTGGTACCAGATTGGCCCCCAGAGAACTTTCCCATCTGTCTAGAGAGCTGTATCTATGCCTGCAGTGGTGGTGTTCTTTTTATTTTTGCCAATCTGATAGTTTCAAGATGATGTCATGACTTAATTAACATTTGTGGAGTCTAGAGAATTTGAATGAGTTTTCAAATATTTGCTGGTAGTTTGTATCTTGGAACATTTATTTATCAAGGTATTTTTTCTTTCAAAAATCTGTCTAGATGTAGAACATACACTTTCTGTGGTACTCATTCCACATTTAGTATTTTTCAAAATGTTAATTCTGATTATTATTCTCTTTGGTGAGGTGTTGTTTTCTACCTTATTTTCCAACAGAGTCATTGATGAGAATCATGTTTGGCTGTTGCAACTTGTTTTTCATTTCTTGAGATGATCCATCAAAACTATTTATCCTTGTACGTGTGAGCCGGGTACCTGCCTCTTGAATGTTTTGAGGAATGCCCCTCAAGTCCCCATCTAATTACGTTCTCCCTAAAGTACTTGGCATCAGCTTTGCAGACTGCAGCTAATCTCTTCTTTGCTGCATTTCTTAGGATCTAAAGTTTAGATAAGTAATGGCAAGTAGAAAGAAAAATGTATTTTTTTATTGATGGAGTCAGCTTTTAGTATCTACATACAGTTGAGAAGTAGCAGTTGTACCATTTGTATTTTTGTTCATTTAATTTTTACATTTTATGAAATAGTATACAACCAACAGGACCTAAAGTCATCCCTCAGGAAATGTCCTCAGCAAGTTGTTTGAGCAAAGGCTACTTAGTCAACAGTACTCCTGATAGGCCATGGAGACTGAGACACCATGTGAAAGGGTAACCTACTGTCACGAAAATAGCATGGCAATATTAACTTTAACTATGAAAGATAATAAAATTAAGGGCCAGTGAGATGGCTCATTGGGTAAAGCATTTATTTTGTAAGCCTGGTGACCTAAATTTAGTCTCAGGAGCCCACAGTAGAGAATTGATTCTCAAAAGTTATTCTTTAACCTTCACAAAGGTGCTGTAGCATAATGCATCCCTGGACATGCACACACACACACACACACATACACTCCACAATAATAACAGGAATAAATAATTTAAAAAAGATAATAAAACTAAATTTGTGTCCCTAAGAATTTAAAATTAAGTAGAAGACACAAGACAAAAGATGTAACTAGTGGGTATATAAATAATAATGAAAGGTTTTGCAGGATAAATTATGGAAGATGGTAGGCAAGAAAGAAAACATTACAGGTAGTAAGAAAACACAGCAGAAGGGAAGCAGTTGGACACCAGATGTCACAGGGTAGGTTTGGGGCTTAACAGCCATTGTAGGCAGCTGGCAGAGGACATCGAGGCAGTGGTTGGCAGTGCTCCTGAGCCTCAGCCCAGAGAGCCAGTGAGTTCCTTAGTAAATGGCATGGTTACCACATGCATCCAGGAAAATAGGTTAAAACACAGACACAGGAAAGGCTAGAGAAATCATGCCTATAGAGAAGCAAGATGGAGATCCAAGAGACCCAGACTGTTCTTCCGGGACTCTGTTTCCTAGGAAAATGTAAATACTGACAGTGCATCTTGCTATTAAGTTTGGGGCAAACAAAAAGCTAAGAAGGGCATGTGTGAGTGAGTCTCTATCTACCTCACATTAGGTGTGTCTTCAGCTCTTCATTGGGTGGTTTACATCTTTAAAAATGAATCCATGCCTAATTAATTGGAGCTTGGCATGCCATTGTACTCAAATGCTCTTTGGCTAGTGAAGATTGAATTTGGATCACTTTGTTTCATAATGTTTAGTAGGCTTTAAGCATTCATTCAAAATCTTTAGACAAATCTCACAATTCCTAAAGTTTGACATTTTAATTTCTGTATTCTTAACCACCCCAGGCTGAGGAATGCCCAATGATAGCTCACAGCAAATGGAATGCACAGAGATGGCTACTTGCTAAAATCCTTGAATCAGAGTGAAAAATTACGCCATTTGCAAAGTATAACTATTCTCTTTATTTTATAATACATCATAGTTTTCAGAGTGTGCATCCCTCTGTAATTTAAATTTAATAATGGAGCAAATAACAGATTTATATCTCACTGACACAGTATGATATTCTAATATAAGTGTACACAGTAAAAATATTAAATGCAGCTAATGAACACAGCCATCACCTTGCTTTATTGTCACCCTGTGTGTGGTGAGAATGTGTCAAATCTATTCTTTCTGTTTCCTGCAGTTGGGAAACCTCGCAGGGCAGTGGCACAGCCATCATTACTTCTGGTATTGCAGATGACAATACCAAGATCCTGAGACATAGGGGACCTGCCCATCCCCCACATTTCTGCCTTCCAAGAGCGTACTGTTAACACTGCTATTTTATGCCTCCTTTAACACGATCATTTGAGTCTATCCAAGGCAAAGTGCCTTTCTTTGTCGCACTTGTCATTTGGTTTCAGGCTGCTTACCCCTGGTATTCAAATATTTGAAAAGGTGAATCCATCCTTTCCTGAGAAGGGTAACAATAAGGCTCCAGCCTCAACGGGTGGTTAGGATATTTAACTCTTACTTTGGCAGATGTTTTGGGAAAAATTAGGTGTACGGCTAGGTCGACCACCACGCACTCAGCTTGATCCTTCCCCAGAGGTATTGAAGTATTGTAGTATTGAAGCTCAGGCGTGAAGTGGGCCAAAGCATCTTTGAAGGAGCCTGTGGTCATGGAGTGTGCCTCATTCATCAAATGCATCTGCAAGGGCACAAACACAGCCTCTTTCACATCATCTTTATACTGGTTTTGTGGCTAGTATACTAGACTGTTCAGGAGCTACCAGACCATAAAATCCAGCCAGCAAGAAAGCTGGAAGTCACACAGCCCAAAGGTTTATTAAGTGGCGTGAAGAGCTATTGTTTTGTGCATGTACTAAATCACTGCTGTCAGCGTAGGACTGTTAAAAAAAATTCCCGGCTAGTAATAACACGCATAGCACTTCATGGCTTCAAAAAGAGATAAAAGAAAGCTCTTAGTCAGCACTCTGAGGGCACCACAGCACACGTCCTCGGTTTGGTTTTATGAGGAGTTATCCTTTTGGCAGATCTATTGCTTCTGGCAGCAGACTCTAATTATCATATAAATTAAGCTGGGAATGGAGGGGAGGCACACAGCCTGGCCCTAGCTGCTTGGACCATGGTTCCAAGGGCTACAATGCCAAGCAGGCATAATGCACAGTGGCGGGCCAGGGCTTGGGAGGACTGGGCTCTGCTTTGTGCATTCCCATTGAGGTCCACTGCAGGAGCCCTGGGAGGCTTAGCTGTTGTGCACACAAGGGATGGAGGGACCATTCTTCCTCTCTTCTCCCCGCAGCTTCTCAGGCAGGGTCCTCTCTGCAGCATTCCTCACCCACCTGCTCTCTCTCCGAGGCTGTAATTACGGTTCGGCACACATTCTTACACACTAAATTATGTGTCTTCACTTTAATCACTTGTAACTAGTCCTGAAATTGAGGGTTAGTACTTTCCTTTCATAGGCTAACAGGCTTTGCTGTGTTGTGCGAGCGGATTAAGCCCTCCATTTAAAAGTCAGTGATAAAGACATGGATGATGAATTATTTTTTTTCTGTATTTTATTCAAGCCAGAGTGTAATTCAGAACTCAGTAATGCTTGTTTTACATCAGTAAAATGATGCTAACACTTCGGTAGCTCGGGGCTATGAGTTGAGGAGCCCAGCTTGTGGGAAAATATTTGTGATACTTGGAGTTGAAAAGGGATTTATAGTTGCTAAACATTTCCCACACATAAGATATTTTGTTTGGAGTTTAAGTAGCCCTTGGTGGGGTAACTCAGAGTTATTTTGAGGTGAATGCTTAAGACCACAGGGTTGGTGATACAGTTGGTACCCAGGCATACATTTTATTTTCTTTTTTTGGGGGGGGCTCCTTTCTTTTATTTCATTCTATTTATTTACTGCAGGTGTCCTGTCCCATTAGCTCTTCAAGTTAGAGTCAAATTATCATCCCCCATTAATATTCTTTCTATTTTTTACTAGATTTTATGAAAATTGATTATTTGCTGACAGTATTAACATTTCCCCATTCCGGCAAAGGAAGCTGTTCTACCTTAAAAGAAGTTCCCTTCTCTTTTCTCTCTGTGCCTTCTCCCCCCTTTCCACTGTCTGTCTCTGTTTTCCTCCCTCCCTCCCTCACATCCC